>CAWUFW010024114.1:0-65400 GCA_963921515.1 Calotriton arnoldi
ATTCACAGAACTAATCTGAGACAAAATCCTAAACTTACTACTTTTGGTATTCACAGAAGGCACTTACGATTTTTGGTATTCACAGAATGCACTTACGACTACTAACTTTACGTCCGCAATCGGGCCGTAATTTCCGCACCCGGGCCGTAATTTCCACACCCGGAGCGGGAATCCCGCATTTGTGCCGGGATTTCTGCTTCCGGGACGGAATTGCCGATACCGGGGCGGAATTTACCGATTACGGGCCGGAATACCCGCACTCTGGCCGTTAATCAATTTTCCACAAGGGTAAACACCTGTCCAAGTGCCTACCATCCCCCACCATGCATCAGCTGACACACTGCAGCCAATCCCAGCCCTGCAGCATGTATGAATACAGAGCAGACACACACAAACCTTTTCAACATGTCGCTGAATGTGTTTGTTGCTCTGCCCCTTGCCATGCGGCAAGAAGACTTGAGGAGGAGGAGGAGGAGGAGGAGGAGAGTAGAGAGGATCTTTAGACAAAGGATCAACCTATTTGGGATGTCCAGCCAAGATGTCAGGGCCAGATACTGTTTCCCTCCAGAAGTCATCTTGGAGATGGTATGTGAGTGGGAGCAGGAACTTGACTCTGTGACCTGCAGCTCCCATGCCATTCCAGCCTATCTCAAGATCCTTTCTGCTCTCCATTTCTTTGCCACTGGGTCATTCCAAAGGGTCTCCAGTGACCATGTGGGCATTTCCCAGGCAAGCCAGTCGCGGTGCTTGCATCAGTTACTGAGATGCATCACTGCAAGAGCCCACCACCACATACGAATGCCCCATACACTGGCCATGAGACAAAGGGCAGCTAGAGATTTCTATCTCATTGCTCGCTTCCCACGTGTGCTGGGTGCAATTGATTGTACCCATGTGGCCCTTCAGCCACCCCGCCGCATTGCACACATCTTCTGCAACAGACACCGATGGCATTCCATCAATGTGCAAGCTGTCTGTGATGCCAGTGGGAGATTCATTGATGTGCATGCAGTGTTCCCAGGCAGTACCCATGACAGCTTCGTATTCCGCATGTCACCTCTTGCCTGGCAGATGGCTGCGGGAGAATTTGGCAACATGTGGCTACTGGGTAAGTACCAAGCACTAAAAATGAGGTATATGTGCAATTGAAATGTCTGAATGCCACCTTACATTAACAACTATTGTACAATAAGAATCATAAAGCAACATACACAGTCTCAACAGACACTGCATGTACCAAAGTATAGATCATGTCCTGTGTAATTCAAAGAGGGAAATGTAACCAATTGCCCTTTCTTCCTCCTCTGGCGACGCTGGGTATGCACTCTCCCCACAACTCCTCACCCCTTACAGACGTGAAAACACTGTACATCAGCGTAGGTAAATTAGGGCACACATACAGACTCGAGCCATCATAGAGCGCACTTTTGGTCTGTTGAAGTCACGATTCAGATGTCTTGACCGTACAAGGGGTGTGCTGCTGTACTCCCCTGAAGTCGTGTGCAAGATCATATTAGCCTGTTGTGTTTTGCACAACATAGCTTTAACGCATGGCTTACACATACCTCTTGTACCCCGGCTAGCTCTGAATCTGGGAAACCGGGCCATTGCACAAAACCGAGGTCAGGGAATGCAAGTCCGAGATCAGCTGTTTGCCACGTTTTTCACATGAGCAACCTGTTGTGTCATGGACAAAATGTGGTTTGCAGTCTGTTGTCAATGATGAAAGTTGGATAATTAAGACTCTGTCCAAAAATTCCATCCTGAGATTACTTTGCAAGCCACACTAACTGCATTTAAACCACAGCTGTTGACAGTAGTCAAAAGATTGACCGTGCTTCAGGTCATGTGCCCATGTCAGCGATCAGTGTAGTGGATGTCCCTAAGGAATCTATTGACGCAGAGGAAAAACTGTACATGTTCTGAGAGACCTCCTGGACCTTATGAGGATGGGTTTCTTAATCACAAAAGGGCAAACCTATTGCATTCTCAGAGCCTTTGCCCTCAACAGATTTAACTCCCCCACAAATGATGGGCCCACAACGTGAGTGACGATGTTATGGGTGAATCTGGCTGTATGTGTCTGGTATACACAGCACCGCTTCCCCCCAATTTTCTGTAACACAACACACAACTCTTGTGTTGAGCACTAAATATGGACTACATGAACCATAATGCAAAGTAGGAGAAAACTAAACTGGGGTTTGATGTTGTGTCAGCCCCCCCCTTGTCCGAGCCAAAATGTCATTACATGGTCTGTACCCCCTTTTGTTACATGTCTATGATTCTCTCTTGCACTGTCATTTCAGGTTTTTCCACTACAGAACAGCACGATGGCAGTGGATTTGATTTGTGATTGTGGATAGATCCGAATGAATACAAAACGGCTGTCAACTACTTCCTGTGATGTATTTCCTGTCTCCCACTTCCTGTATATCATTTCCTGTATGAAATAATGAATTCCGGTTCAATTTCGGAGGTTACGGCCCGAAAACGTAATTTCCGGTTCCGGAGCGTGCGACGCGCATGCGGACCCGACGCTCCGGAACTTACTTTTTCGGGCCGTAATCTCCGAAAATGAACCGCAACACATTATTTTATACAGGAAATAATATACAGGAAGTGGGAGACAGGAAATACATCACAGGAAGTTGTTGACAGCCATTTTGTGTTCATTCTGAGTCATCCTCTCTCACAGATCAGATCCTCTGCCATCCTGCTGGTCTTTTCAAACTTATTTCCCCCAAAATGGCTGAGGGTTATGAGGAGAAAGCACCTTCTTTCACTGAAAGGGAATTAGACATCTTGGCTGAGGGGGTGCTGTCCAAATTTCCTCAGCTCTATGGGGGGCCAGAGTACCAGCTGAGCAATGCAGCCCGGGCCAGGCTATGGGCTGACATTGGTGAGCGCTGCAGTGCAGTGGGCGTTCACACCAGGTATGCGAGGGCATGCCACAAGCGCTGGGAGGACCTAGAATGCTGGGCCCGGCACAAGGCTGAGGAGCTACTGGGCCAGTCTTCCCAGCACCATGTGCATCGTCCTCGCTCTCCCCACTGTACAGGAGAGTCCTGCGTGCAGCTTGGCCAATCCTCCATGCTCAGCTGGAGGAGCATGAGCAGCAGAGACCTGGTAAGTGCATTATATGCAATATGTGTCTGGAAGTATGATGTGAGTGAAGACAGAGCTGTACAATTGTATGTCCCATGCCTCCATTCACCTATTCTGTGTCTATGCAGCAGTCATCATGAAGCAAAAGGATCACTGTGGCATATGGACTGTACAGGGCAGAGTGCAATCTGGGAGTTGTAGTTTCTTCATGACAACTGGGGAATTGAGCCACACACGTGCATTTGTACTGAAAGTTGCACTGCCAGCACCACTAACAGTGAACCAAGGGAATCATAACTGATGTGTGCATTGGATGAGGAATGATACAGACACTGTCCAGTGTGTGTATGAGAGGCCAATGGGGATTGGATGCTGTGACTTGCATTGCATTCAGTGAGTTTGGGTTCTGATTGAGACAGATCATCATGTGCCATGGAGTCAAGACAGACTTTGAGATCCTTGCCTCACTCTTAAGTGTGTCCAATTATGCCAAGTGTGTCCACTGACACACGTCTTACCCTCAGTGGTTTGTATGCCATTTTTCATGTACAGGTAGCTGTAACAACGACCCACTACTGTTCACCGGTGCACAGCACTACCTTATCAGTCACCGAAGCCAATATGTGGCACTGGATTGTCAGCTTTTGTGAGGGAATATTAAACGGCTAGACTCACAACGTAGCAAACCAAATAGCCCAGACCCTGTGTGGATGTGTGACCCACAATCGGCATTTGTCTTGTCCCATACAATGCTACACACCAGATAACATTTGTCCAGACGTAAAAGTGCTGAGACTCCATATCACAGGCCCTTTTCAATACCACCTGGACTCTCTATGATCTCCTTTTGTAGATTGGGTTTGGAACCTGCCCATGTAGCAGTGACAGGACACACAGGTCACAAGAATGCCAAAGTTGAGGGTTGACCAATACAGTTGTGTAAGCCACAAATAATCTCGTGAGATGTCCATGTCAGACTCAAATCAGGAGATGACAGTGAACATACACGTAATGTAAGCTCAGAAACACTGACAACTGTATAGTGTGATCATAGGAAAACAAAGTCTGACCTTGGCTCATCTAGGTATGTGTCTTGTCCTGACGTGTACAACCACTACATCATGATATTCCTTACATTTCAGTGGGCACAGCTGGCCAAATGAAACAACAGCAGGACCAGGTTCGGAGCAGGAGATCTTCGGTGCTCCGGTGGCTATGACCTCTTTCCAGTGGTGAGGAAGAGGACGATGAGGCGGGACCCTCAACATCAGGAGGCAGGGGTATTGCACCCACCCGGACTGACCAGGAAGACAACTCTGGTGCTACGGACCGGGTGGAGGCTGTGGACATTGAAGTGGGGGGGGAGAACTGGACACCTCTGGCCGGGGGGGGTGGAGAGCTACTCTTCCCCGGACCATTCACCAGTAAGTTCTGTCGAGGTGTCCCCGGGGCAGGCCACTACCCAACCTGGGCCTGCCATCACCCCCTCCCTACATCTAGAGGCCCCCATTCCATTGGGGGCTTCCAGCTACATCCCCTGCAACCTGTCCCCCTCATCGTAGCTGCCAGGTCGACCCCAACATTGGCTCCGAACCTGAGGCACCACTCCCCTCATGTTCCTCCCAAACCCCTCCCTGTGTTGTTCCGTCTGTGGCTGTCCCAGAGGACTTGCTGTGGGTATGTGAGGGTCAGCCAGACATGTCCTCTCGCATCATGCTGCAGATGTGTCTAGAGATACGCATGATGTGAGAGGAAATTATCGGAGCTCTGGCCACCCTCACTGCCAGTGTTAATTCCCTGGCTGCAGCCATGTCGTCTTTTGTTTCCCAACCTCCTTCCCACACCACCGTCAATGTCTCCCCCTGTCCGTTGCCCCACACTGTTTCCTCCCCGTGCTCCTCGTGTGTCCCGGCCCCGTGTGGTGCCTGTTCCTGCACTGGCCAGCCATGTGCCCGCATCGGACTCAGAGGATCTGGACATTGTGGTATTAGAGGATGACCAGAAGGACACTTGACCTGTTGGACATAATTTTCTTTGTGGACAATTATTTACTTTTCCCCTTGTAAATAGACTGATTCCCCTGACGCTCCCTGACGTGTTATTTTTTTGTTGCCCCACCCCAATCCAAGTTCCCTTCTCCTTCTGTATTAAGATCATCATTTGTTTTCCTTTCTCCCTTCCAAACGGACTGTTGTTGTTTTTCAAATCACACACTTTTATTTACATAAAATATATTTTTGAATCCTACTTTCTTTAACTTGTTTGACTTCATTGTGAATGTCTTGTACAAAATATGGACATGTATTTTGTGAGTCATCTGCTCTGCACATTATGGCTTGTTGCAATGATGGGGTTACACTTGTAAATGTGTCACACACACACCTACATCCTCACATCTCTAGGCCACCAAAATTGGTATACATTTGCCTATCAGGACATGATACAGAATCTTGACTTGTGAAGATAATTACTTTTATTTACACATATTCACAGTAGTAAATTAGTTTTTGGGATTTTGTCAATGGTGATCGTGCTTGCGACTTTGCAATTTTGGAGGTGATGATCGCTGTGAGGGATCATGTCTGGCTTGTCGCCTACGTGGTAGGTGGGTGCTGTGCATGTGCCTCTACAGGGTGAAGTTCATGTGCAGGGGCAGATGGTGTATGTACAGTTGGTGTTGGTGCGTGGACAAGGGCTGGTTGTGCAGGTGGTGGGAGTGCCTGTTCAGGGGTGGTGGTGGTTGTGCACGTTGTGGGAGTGCCTGTTCAGGGGTGGTGGTGGTTGTGCACGTTATGGGAGTGCCTGTTCAGGGGTGGTGGTGGTTGTGCATGTTGTGGGAGTGCCTGTTCAGGGGGTGGTGGTGGTTGTGCACGTTGTGGGAGTGCCTGTTCAGGGGGTGGTGGTGGTTGTGCACATTGTGGGAGTGCCTGTTCAGGGCGCGGTTGTGGGTGTGTACCCTTGCTGTGGTCCTGGGCAGTTGGAGGTACAGGTGTGTAGGTGTGATGTGCTGCAGGCAGATGTGATGGCTCCCCTCCCTGCGTTGACCGTGAAGGGAGACTTTGGATCACTTTCAGCATGCCCTCCATCATCTTCATGGCCAAGGCATGGTGTCTTGCACTCTCTTCCCTTTGGATGGATATCATGTCTCTGATATTCTTGGACATGTCTTGCCAAGTTCTATCCATCCTATCCAAAACATGGGTCAGTCTGTCCACCACCTGAGGGAATTGGAGCATGTCCTGCAGGGACTCAGACATGTCTGACAGGGTAGCCCCTATGGCACGAATGTCCTGCCTCACATCTGACTGCTGTTGGAAGAAGTCCTGCTCCCTCTGGCTACCATAGCCAGGTGCAGGCCCTCTCTGCAGGGGTCGGCCATGGATGAGACCAGCAGGTCCAACAGCAGGGGGGGGTGGCAGGTGTTAGCCTGTGGACAGGAGAATGGTGCCCAGGGGATACCTGCACCACAACAGGGTCGGTACTTCCCCCAGATGGTTGAGAGGGTGCCTGGGATACACTGTATAGGGAGGAGCGTGTAGGGGAATCACCATGTCTGTCCTGAATGTGAGGGCTGTGAGGGAGTGATGTCTGTGTTGGGATACGTGTGAGCTGTGGCTGGTTAGCTCTATGCTGGGGACAGGCAATCTTACGTTTTGGAGGAGGCTGAGGCACTTTGCTGGGCAGAGGGTGTGATGCCTTGCAAGATTTGGGCAATGTGGTAAGATTTCTGCCCATGGCATCAGAATCGTCATCCCGGAGAGGATGGACATCCTCAGGTACTTCCTCCTCCTCCTCCTGCGCAGTACTTGCAGCCGACATAACTGCCTGGAGGAGCAGTGAATTTCCCCCACTCATTGCCCGTCGCCCAACACTGGTGGAAGGTCCGTCCTCCTCATCGTCATCATCCCCTGGAACACAGAGGTTGCAACCGTATTAGTAATTGACCTAGCATAAGATGTGGTGCAACACAAGGGTTGGATTAACTGTACTTTGCATCAACAGATGACGTACATGTGACCTGGTTTGGGTACCCCTACAAATGTCAGCTAACACCATTGCACTGAGGTGTTAAACGGAGATGTACATTGCACAAGCAAACTCACCAGCTCCAGGCACAGCTTTCTGTCCCTTTGCGATCCCCCTGATGTCAACTGCTGAACCATGCTCCTCATAGGTTTTGTTGACAAAGCCATCCCCGATCCAGCAGCTGTAGAGGGAAGTGACACCATTCTCAATGATCTGCATTACTAATTTACAAACAGGCACATGTGACACTTATAATATGTATGCAACTTTGTAAACAACGACTGCAGATTCTATGCAGAAGGGGATTTTGATCTTTGTCATGGTTTAGTAATCTATGATAGGGAAACACTTCACGCCACATTTACCTGATGGACAGGTGCGAGAGGGTTTCACTGCTGCAGCCAGGATGTCTTGCATTCCCCGGGATGGTGTTGTACGCTGCACTGGTGTCATCCTGTCAGCAGCTATGATGAGACATTCATGTCCATATTTCAGTACACCAGATGGTAGCTATGAGCTAACATGTATGTGTCATTCTCAATGACCATTGATAGGATATTCCTGGACAATGTGCAGCATGTTTACCTCATGGACTTTAGATGTGGGCCCCTGCTCACATTCAGCAATTGCCAGCTGTTAACTACACACAGCACTGACATCAATGAGATGACACATCAACAGACAAACTTGTATGAGAAGGTTACTGATATTTCAAGGAAGGGGATAAATGATCAGAACTCCTCCGCATTACATTGATTACACCTTCACCATTTAGACTAACATGTTTCATGAGTATAATGTCTGTTGACAAGTCGAAAGGAGTGTACATCACCAGGCTGACCAGTATCACATTTGCACATCAGTTCAAACATTGCATTGCAGAGTTCATGTGTGAGATGTGCAATAGTCAGGTACATAATGTGGCTCATTTGTGCTTCCCTACCCATGAAGTCACAAAGCTCATTTTCGAATGAGAGATCTCACATTTGTTATGTCCATCCTTTGAGTATCCTCTGTTCGCATACTCCATTTCCAACATCATGGTAGTACTTAGCTGACAACGGATGGTGTCTTGTACAGCAGACATCCTAACCTCATATGTCAACCACTCACTTATATATGTGAATACAGTAGAAGAGGAGGCAAGCAGAATGCAACATTTGACTAGGATTCCACATTGTGGGTAAGTTGAGAAGCTTTGATGGTTGCCACCTGCACTGGATTTGCGTGTGCTTTTCAGCCAAGTGATTTGAAAATTTCACTTCCTGAAGATTCACCTTAGCAGCCCATACACCCATCTCAAAAGAACCCAACTGGCATCAGTGTGAGCCTCATCCACACCAATTTCAATATGATTTTACCATTGATATTTTGCAAGGGAGTTTTCATATCATTGAATTGCAATCCAGTTGTGTGTAGGACATTTCATATGACACAATGTACTATTTTATGTCCATTCTGCACTCACTTGGCATACATTTTGTGTCATCCTTTCAGTAGCAACCATGGTCTGCTCTGGTATGTGGTTAAATGCCATATGTGAGCATAGTGTGATGCAGGACAACAGTGTTGTACAACACATACAACATACAGTGGAGATTAAAGGCACATTTCATGGGCATTCAGGTACATTATTCTTGGGTTTACTTACCATGGCCCAGCACCTGCCCAGTGTGTGGTCCCTGACCAAATATCACAGGCAACCTTGTAGCAGAAGTCAATGTGGGTGTTGGAATCTGGGAGGACATCATTGGACCTACAATGATAAGTGTGTTTGCAACTTTACATTTCTGCTGCCACATGTGATGCACTCAATTTCAGGCACAAAGAATAAGCACAAGCAGTTGTGGGCACTACCGTTGCAGAAGTGTGTAGCACTAAATATCATAAGTGATCCCATATTTAACTTATAATGGCCCCACTGCCTAGAAGCAACGTCTATCAAAATGACATGACTACAAATCCTGAGGTAAGGTCCACTATCGTGTTTTGTTAATGGCCAAAAAACAAGCCATCCAATGAAAACATATGCAACCAGCTGGGTGGACTAGGCAATTTCATGTATAGTAAAAACATTCTAAGTTGGACAGTGGATGCATTCTCAATACTCCTGACAATAGTATCTCACTTCTTGTTCATCATTGTCATATTTGTTAACATTGGATTTCTTGATTTGGTCTACAAAAACAATTACAATATAGTGGGGACTCCTTTTGACTTGTTGTGACACTCGATTCCAGGATTGAGTTCCCAGTTCTGGAACTGTTGGTTGAATACATGTAATGTTCCCAAATTACAAAGGTATGATGAGGCAAGATATATTATGTTTTGTCTTTCGCTATTCACAAATGTCATTTGCTAAAGGTAAATGTCCATTAAGAACTCCAATAGTTGTAAGGCTAGTTTTTCCTCTCCGGTTACCTTTGATATTCGGGCCCTATATGTCCCTCTGTTGTCTGCTGACAATGTATGCATTTTGACCATCTACTGACCAGTTTGACTTACCAGTTAGTGAGGGTGGTCTGCGTTGCTCTGGATGATGTTGTTTCCTCCCAGAAGATGCAGGGACCTCTGCTACTGTGGTTGTCTGTGCTCTGGCTGAATGTGTCAATAGGTGAGAAGAGAGAAAAGTCACCAAATGGAAAATGTACATGTGGAACTTGTCAGACATTTCCTCATATCTTCTGCATGCTAACAATATTGTGAAGTACTGCCACGGCCGGTGCAGGTAGGAGCAGTGGGGCGTTGGGGATGTAATGGCGTGGCAGGGTGGGAAATAGACAACGGAATATGTGAATGAAATGTTTTCAGATAAGGATTCTCTCACCTACTGCTTTGTGATTTTGGCTGGCACAAGGTGAGTTGCTTTTTGGATAATTCTTATTTATTTTCCCTATTCCGTTGTCAGTGATTTTCCTCTGCACCGCAACCCCCATCCCATTACGTTCTTGACTGACCCAGCGGCGTCTGGATAAGTGGAAGGGGCACTTTGTCAATTCCTACTTAACAGTGTTAGGTATATACGGCAGCAGTACTGGGCCCATGTTTTCAATAGTGGGAGAGGGATTTGCCATTTCTAATACAAAGGATTCTGGGACTTGTGGTGCAACATACAGAGGGAAACACATTAGCCTCTGACTGACTATATTTTTATATAAACTTTGAACAACTTCCTTACTCACAATGGCAGTGAAACACAGACAATCTTTTCATATACTTATTCTTGTCATCCCATTTACCTGGTACCACGTTGTGGACATCACTCACAGGCAGCCCATGGAGCATGTGGGGGTGGATTGTAGTGAGGATATCCTCCTCTAGTGGGGTGAGATGGAGGCGGAGTCCAGAGTGTGAGGCAGGGAGAATCCTGTTCAACTCGATCCTGGAGCACTTCTCCTTCACCCTCTTCTTTTCATCCTGCCACTTCTTCTTGATGTCCTGGACTGTGCACCTCTCCTCCCCCAATGCTGTGACAGCAGTGGCTAATTGCTGCCATAGAGCTGCCTTCTGTGTGCCACTGGTGCAGTAAGGTGGGAGACCATATAGGCGTTTGTGGTGCCTCACAATGAACTCCACAATCATGGTGTTGTCCTCAGTAGTGAAGTTCTTCTTCCTCCTCATTTGGTACATTTTCCTCTGGCGATGAACAGCGAATGAAAACAGGAACTCAACAGTCAGTGCAACAGTAGGGAAAGTGTTGGATAGCGGAAGGATAACATTTACTATTCCCACTCCAGTCAGTGCAACAGTAGGGAAAGTGTTGGACAACGGAGGGGTAAAAATTACTATTCTCACTCCAATGAGTGAAACAGTAGGGAAAGTGTTGGATAGCGGAGGGGTAAAAATTACTATTCCCACTCCAGTGAGTGCAACACTATGGAACGTGTTGGATAGCAGAGGGGTAAAAGTTACTATTCCCACTCCAATTGGTGCAACAGTAGGGAAAGAGTTGGATAGCGGAGGGGTAAAATTTACTATTCCCACTCCAGTCAGTGCATCAATAGGGAAAGTGTTGAATTGCGGAGGGGTAAAATTTACTATTCTCACTCCAGTCAGTTCAAAATTAAAAAGAACCAGAATATCATCAACAAAATAAAAATAATTTTTGTTAAAGTAAATTTTTTTTTTTATAAATATGTTAAAAATAAAAATATATTTAATATTAAAAATAAAAACATAAAAACATATTATAATGTTAAATAGATATTACAAATACCTACAAATATTACATGATCTAAAATAAAAATAATTTTCAAACAAATAAATATTTTTTTAGAAATTATTTATTAACAAAAACATTAATTATTTAATACATTTAGGGGCCGATTCCGATTCGGGCCGGAAATCTCTCCGACCGAGCCGGACTCAGAGAGAATTCCGACCTAATAGGACCCTAACAGTCCGACCGAACGAGTACGATGCGCACCTATGCTATCGGACTCGATTCGGTCGGACTCCCATTGAAGTCAATGGGAGCCAGTTGTACGACGCGTACACGGGCTCCCATTGACTCAATGGGCACGACGTGAACAAGGACGCCCCTACAGCGTGTTCGCGTCGATGCGGGTCGCACCGTACATGCACGTGTAGGGGGACCCATGGCTCCCCCTGTGTGCGACTCGCGTGCCTACGCTTCCAGGGGGTCCGACACGGACCCCCAAAGTGCGGCTCCGACAGCTCCTTGGAGCCGGACTGCGCGAGTCGGTCGGAGCGGCCGCGATGCGCATCGTACTCACCCGGCCGGGGAACGTCTCCATTGCGCGGTGCGAGTCGTCCCCGTGCGAGTCGGTCGGAGCGGTCGGGTCCTGCGAACGAGTCGGTCGGAGATTTCGCGAGCGCACGCATCGTACTCGCTCGCCCGGACGCACGTACGATTCGGTCGGGAAATAGGGCTCCGAATCGGATCCAGTTAAGCCGAATCCGATTCGGAGCCCTACCGGCCGAGATCGGAATCGGCCCCTTAGTCTATTTACTTCCTACTCTATAACACCACACAACTCACAACCCACATCGAAAATAAAAAAAATTATTTACATAATTAATATACTTAATTATCAATTATACAAATATTATTAATTAAAAAACAAATTTAAACACCTACAATTTCATTAACTCCCCACCCTTTACACCTATAATCCCCACAACCCACACCTAAAATTAAACTGTAAAAAATTAATTAAACAATTTAAAAAAACTCAATTAAATAACTAATATTATTTAACAACATATTATAAAGTAAGTAAAATTAATTTACTCCCACCCTTCACCTCTATAAACCCAAAACCCACACACAAAAATATTAAACAATGACCCTAATTAATTATCAATTAATTAATTAATATTAATTATCAACTAATAATTTATTTAAAAATAAATTAGTTCCCACCCTTTACCCCTAAAAACCCCACAACCTGCAACCAAAATTAATTTCACAATTTCCATATTTAATTTTCAATTAATTATTTAATATTAATTAACAACTAATAATTAATTAATTAAAAATAAATTACTTCCCACCCTTTACCCCTATAAACCCCACAACCCGCACCTAAAATTAATTACACATTTACCATAATTGTCATTCATTCATCAATATTAATTAACAACTAATTAGTAATTAATTAAAAATAAATTACTTCCCACCCTTTATCCCTATAAACCCCACAACCCGCACCTAAAATTTACCCAAAAAATTTAAAACACAATTAACATTATAAAATCTCAATTTAATAAATATTAATAAATATAAAATATTCATTAATTTATTATAATTAAATTACTTTCCATCCTATTTAACTATAAACCCACAACCCGCTATGGAACTAAAAAAAGCAAAATAAAATTAATAACTAATACAAATGTAACAAATGTATTAAAAACATAAACTATACTTATACAAAAAAATACATCACATACATTTAAAATATATACTAAAATGCATAACACTAATTTAAAAAAACAATATTTTAAACAACTATATTTTTGCAAATGATATTAATTACTTCTATATTTTTAAAATCGATATTTCTTACCTTAAAGTCGATATTCTTGACCATGATATTCTTGCTGTCGATATTTCTGTGTCACGATATTTAAAACTCGATATTAGTGTAAGTCGAGATTTCCAACTCGATATTTTGACTGAATACCGTGCTTCATCATACTGGACCTAGCTGTTTGGTTTCCAGAATTTGATCTTACCTTCTGACTAGAAATTTGTGCTCCTCAAACGGGGCGTTAGCCAAAGTACCCAAGATATGCCACACCAGAGTGGTCGGACGCTGTTTTTCCTATTAGGGTCCTTCTATCTGGTATAATCTCCCTCTGAATCTTCGCTAAGTCGAATCCGAATCCACATTTAAAAAGAGGCTGAAAAAATGGCTCTTCTCTCAAAGCTAAGTTGCCCTTACCTTTGAGTTCAGCACCAGGACACTCTTAGGAGTAGCTCCGCCCTTTATACATCACGATTCATCATCATCTTGAGACCCTTATTTTAGTAGTCTAGCACGTGTTACATAGGTCTTGTAAGACAGAAATGTGGAGGGTGAGTTTAGGCAATGCTCTTCCTTGAGAGAGTGCACTGTCCTATGTGGATCTGTTTGAGTAATTTTGTGCAATTCCTGGAAGTCCTCAGAATTCATTTCAAAATTAGTCATTAGTTTGTTAATCATCTATATAACTCTGTTGGAACCGGCCATTATCTCAATTGCTACTAACCACTTTCTGTATCATGATACCTCATGTGACTTTCAGAGTCTCAGAATACATATCTTGGCAACCACAAGTGCTGAGTATAACCACCTACTTTTATGTGCATTTATGACTACTGGTGCTGTCAATGTAAACGGTGTATGGAACAGTTGACTCACTGTTGTACTATTTGTGACCAACATTGCGTAATAGAGGGGGAGGACCACAATATGTTCAACATGTCTCTTCCCTCTTGTCCTCATCTCCAGCAATTCGAGTTGGGGCTAATGTGTTGTTGGTGAAGCCTGTACAGAGACCAGAGCCATTAATGTAGCATTGTATAGCCACAGTACATCAATCTAGATTCTCATGTCATATAATGTCAGGAGGTCGCCCCATTCTTTGTCGGAAAATTGTGCAGCCAGTTTGCACTGCCATTTCCTTCTGAGTGCTGCTTCTGCTTGTATTGAGATCAGGGACTCAATTATAGTAATATATAGGACCGAGGTTGCCCTTTTAAATTGGCCCGAGATTTTTAAATATATTTCTATGGGAGATTTAGGTAAGGTTTAGAAAGGGTTTCCCAGTTGTCCCTTTAAAGCAGTTTTTTAATTTGAAATATATATCCATCCTTGGAAGAGGTGTAGCATATATTCTTCCTGTAAGGTTTTAAAAGGCGTTTAGCCCGTATAATTAAGTAGGTTATCAATGGTTCTAATCCATGCCCTCAAGCATAATTTTTTTTAAACTATTTTAATATTCGCATTGCCCCACAGAGGTGCTTCAGCATGATGGAGGCGGTCTTTTTTCATCCGTTCGTGTGTGTTGTGCCATTTTTCAGCTGGCACGACTGTGCCTCAGTATACAAGGTTCATGTCACCTCATGCGGAGAGTGCTTGTTTCTCTATACTACTCCATAGTGGTTGCATCTGGCATGTTGGTAAAGTTCCTGCAATGTACAACAGTTGGTGTGCCAGATAATAGCATTCCATATGCAAAAGTTGAACCACCCCATTTTCATTGCTGGATATAGTTTAGAGGATTTCATCCTCAGTTTGATTCTGCCCCATATGATTTTTTGATGGCTGCATCTAACTCTAGTAGTTTAGCTTTAGGAATCTTTATTGATAGCATAGCAAGTACTTATTGAAATCGTGGTGCGACTGTCATCTTGATCACCTGAACTCTGCCGCAAAGTGATAGTTGCTGTCCATCCCAAGGTGTAAACTCTATCTGTGTTTTTTTGTAAAAGGGATCAGATATTATCTTGCGCACGTCACTCAGTCCGTAGTTAATTAGTATGCCCAGATATCCAACATTGCAAAGTACTGACATGATCAGTTAATCACCAAAGGATGCTCTTATAGTGATCTTGGAAATCCAAAGAGCCTCACTCTTGGCCCAATTTATTTTATAGCCAGTAAATTCAGAGAACTCATATATCACCTTCTTTATGGCAGGTATTGAAGATGCTAGCTCCAAGAGTGTCAAGAGTATGTCTTCCGCATAAAGTGATATCTTTCGGGTACATATTTACTTTGACATCATGCTTAAAAAAGCACTTGCTTATAATGCAGAACATGTTACTATTAAAGGAGAAAGTCATCTTTCCTAGCAGGTTTTTATATTCACAAAATAACCACCACCACATGGTGAAAGCAATGCATAATATACTGTGATACGAACACTTTCTAGGAAGTGGCATGATACACCAGTCAATAGCATAAGGTGAACGATGTAACCTCCTCTGGGATTATCTAATATTTGGTAGACAAAGTCTGAAAGCAATAGTTGAAGGGGGCTGAGCCATACAATCCAATGTCCGAAAAAGATGACCCAACCCCCAATATCTTATTATTGGAGAAAATAGGCCTAGCTGACAGACAGACTGTCAAGTCAGACATATAAAGAATGATGAGCCACAAGTCCTGTTTGCAGCAAAAAAATATCCCTAACACAACTTGGAAGACCATAGGCTCAAGAGTAAGATAAAGATCACTCTCAAAGAAGTGTATGCTTGAATGCTGTGGTTTATGCATTATAATTTAAATGTACACACAGTCTCAGGGAATTACATGACTTATCAGTGTGTTCGACATTATTCACACTGCTCTCTGTCTCTGCAAGATCCTATTGCCAGAATAAATTGCTTTCTGCCATTGAAGAATATGGAGGCAGTTACATGCAGCTCTTAGACACCCTAGGTAACCAGCCACTTGTCTGCATGTTTTCCTCATGAGAAGTAAGATTGCTGGACAAAGTGGATGCCCATTTTACAAAAGTGCTTAATAGAATTGATTCTGGGTCCACGTTTTTAAGTTAGCTAGGACCTTTGTTTTGGTAAGCCATGTGGATAACATTTGATCATAAATTCCAATAGAATCCATTAAATTATTATTAGAGCTGTTTCCAAGTGTTTCAAGATAAAGAGACAGAAATTGGATGTGTGATTTTAAAGTATTTTTTATTTGTCTGTGAGCTTTTCTGTGAATCCTGTATTGATCTCATTACAAGAACCCAACTATCGCACTATTAAGACATTTTTTAGTTCCACTCAATGATTGGTTCATAATAGTGGACTAATCTTCCTGAGCAATGACAATTCTCATTTACTGCTGCCGGCTATGAAGATAACTTCTATTGAAGATTTTTGTGCCATGAAATCAGTGACTTTAGGAGGTTTCTTTCATCCAATATAATTTGTGGTCTAGGCATACCATAAGGTTAGAATGAATCCTGGAGTTGATTATGCTCTAAAATCTGTGCCAATGGAGCATGTGAAAGTTGGACAGTAAGGGTCAGAAGGCATTGGTGAGACGCTGCATGTTACATTTGGCATTTTGGATTTCTCTGATCTAATTCACTCTTGAAGAGTGCATTTGTGGAAGAAGAACCAGATCCAATATGTCTGATCCAGATTTCCAGCCGTCTTTTCTGAAAGATTTAATGATCCACATTATCTTTAGTTGCCTAGAGGTCAAGGAGTGTTAAGCCCACTTTCGTTCCTTCATCCATGGATGAGAGGTGGTCTTTCTAATATTTGAAAATGCAGTTGTTCTTCCCTACAGAAGCCTGAATCCTGTGTGAAGGTCAAGGCAAGATGGATTGGTTCAATCTATCCTTAGAATTGATTAGTGACCTCTTGAATCAATATTCTAGTGGCACAAGGTAGAATGGAGATTAGCCAGTGATAGCCAGTGTCTTCTGGATTTGCTGTGTTTTTTTTTCAGAATAAGCTAATTATTATGTCGCAAACAGTCACCCTAACTAATTGGCTGAATGAATGAAACCATACATTGTCCATCCAGTAGTGGACCAATAAAAGATTAAAATTATCACTAACAACAAGAATCTCAAAATCTATATTTACAGTCAATGTACATGTGCACTACGTTTAGTCAATGATTGAAGGGCTGAGCACCCTTATCATTCACATTTAGAACTTACAAAGAATGATATGAGCATGTAGCCAATGACCTTTGTTTGTATTTTACGATTGAATATAATGGCATTTCAATATTTATTCACAAGGTAGCAATTTCATTATTGGGGAGGAAAATCTATTGAAAAAGGTTGTTAGGTTAAAAAACCAGCATTATCAGGAAGCATCACACATTTCATGTGAAATCTAGATGTCTATGCTAGTTAAGGCCTGTCATAAAAATGCCTCTTGTCGATGAAGCTGTTCTTGTCAGCAAATATCCTGCAAGAAGAAGAACTCTGTGTTCTGTGTTTTTAGCAAGGGTTGGTGTTCTTCTATATATCTGTACTCTAAATGCCCTGCAAATATTGATCTTCTTCCTGGCTCTGACGGACTCCTGAATCATCATTGACATTACACTGTTTCTAAACTACTAGAAAGAAATCTATAAAACAGAGATCTCAACACAGTTGTGATTTTTTTTCATTTTCACTATCACCATTGCTAATTGTCGTGCCAAAGTTGAACCCTGTATCGCAATATTTAAGATTGTGCCCCAATAGTCATGATACATCAACACTTTTGGAAAACCACCATTTACCTCAGGAGATTCTACTTCTGGATGATCTTGCAAAAGAACACTCCACCCAACAGCAGTATAGCAGAGTTTAAAAAAAAAAAAAAGCAATCGGGTCCTCTCAAAAACTGAGTTCGAGAACAAGGAAAAGTTAAAAGGGTTTTATTTAAAAAATCAAGCGATAGAAAATAAATTGCACAAGGGCTCAAATGCAAAGTTAATACAGAAAAGGCGAAATCTGAAATTATTCTAAGCTTCAAATGAGCAGCTAAATCAAGAGAAGGTCAGGCAACACCCCCAATAACAAACAAGCATTTGCAATGCAATAGGTCTCGCATTTACGCGAGTTTAAGCTATTGGCATTGTAAATGACAATGCCTTTTATTTATGTTTCAAAACGAAAACAAAAATAAAAGGCAGTTGTTATTTGCAATGTCAATAGCTCAAACTCAGCGTGAAATGCGAGACCTATTGCATTGCAAATGCTTGTTTTTAGTATAGCACGGGGAGATTAAGTGATTTGCTCAGAATCACAGGATGTTGAGCGTCATTGTCGAGACTCGAACCCGGTTCCCCAGCTTCGAGGTCGTCCGCTCTAAATCTCCCCAGATTTAAAATGTGTTTGTTTAATTAGGTTTGCTAGTGATGTTTTTTATATCGTTTTACTGATAGCTGCACATGAAATTTACTTCTTGCAGAGTCGATTCAACAAGGCCAGAATATTAATGGTCAATTGATGTCATTTTCTATGATGGTACGTCATGTTTTAAATTCGAGGGATTTTACTTGTTCCATTTCTGCCCAAGGCCCCAAAAAATCCTCACAAATTATGTCATTCCGGGCGTCCAACTTAAAGAATTCAATTCATTATGTCTGCCTATCATAGCAGACCCAGTTGTAAACTAGATGGCCCCTGCGCGCGCTGTAAGAATGCGGCCGCGAAAGTGAAAGCAACTAAAACAAAGCTTTCAAGAGAGGAGCGGGGGCGAGCGAGCGCGGCAGCCTGCTGATCTGACCAGACGCTCGTGCGTCATGGCCTTTTGCTTGCGATTACCCGCACAGCTGGCATGTGTATCCAATTATCGCGCCGCGTCTGGGCACGATAATTGGAAACAGATGCCGGCCGTGCGGGTAACCGCACAGAAAAGGCCATGACGCACGAGCGTCTGGTCAGCTTTCAGAAGCCCCTACAAGAAGTCTCGTGCTTCGCACTGCAACGCTAGGCGCGAGACCTAAAAAAGGAAAATCTGGCTCACCCCCAGAATCAAGGGGCACTTATACAGAATTCTTGCATAGAAAATGAGCTAAAGCACAGATTCTATTTGGCATGATCCCACGTATCAATTCTTTGGCGAATCAGAGGAATTTACATCGTTATGTTAGCATTATCCCATTTTCTAAGTAAGCATTCTGCTTTCCAGTGATACTGTCTTCCAGAGATGATTCAAACCTAACTTGCAACATTTAACAAAAGCTATTCTTGAACATGTGAAATTGAGCTGGATGACTGAATCACAGTGGAAGAAACCTTATAAATTACAAACTGGCTAGTGCACTAGAAGTTTCATTTAGTAAGCCCATTCTATGCAGCAATTTAGAAAACATTACATCAGCTGTCTTTACTTTCCTTGGAGCCTGTGGGGAGAGAAGATGCACAGGGGGACCTGAGGGGAGCTGGTGAATACAGGAGAGGAAACAGAGACAGAAACATCATCCACTTTCACTATAATGGCGGCTTCACTAAAACGTGGCATAGCTAAATCATGGCAATAAACATACTTCTAAACCATGTGTTAAACTTGTTTCAAATGCATACATATTAATTCATTATGTAAATATCAACTCCAACCTGAAATGATAAACACTCAGGGCCTGATTCACAGAACTAACTTACGTCAAAATCCTAAACTTACAACAATTTTGGTATTCACAGAATGAACTTACACATTTGGGTATTCACAGAATGAACTTACAACAATTTTGGTATTCACAGAATGAACTTACACATTTGGGTATTCACAGAATGAACTTACAACAATTTTGGTATTCACAGAATGAACTTACACATTTGGGTATTCACAGAATAAACTTACACATTTGGGTATTCACAGAATGAACTTACTCATCCTAATCCTTATGTCCGCACTCGGGCCGGAATTTCCGGCCCGGTGGCGGACATAAAGTTAGGATGAGATACGTTCATTCTGTGAATACCAAAATTGTTGTAAGTTCATTCTGTGAATACCCAAATATGTAAGTTCATTCTGTGAAAACCAAGAATTGTTGTAAGTTCATTCTGTGAATACCCAAATGTGCTAAGTTCATTCTGTGAATAGCCAAATGTGTAAGTTCATTCTGTGAATACCCAAATGTGTAAGTTCATTCTGTGAATACCAATATTGTTGTAAGTTTAGGATTTTGACGTAAGTTAGTTCTGTGAATCAGGCCCTCAATATTATTTGTCTCACAAAAATATAAACCTAGACAATTTTTAGCAGTGGCATATGAGGATCATCAACTTTCACTGTGCAGACCCAGTTATACTAAGCAGAATACCATGTTGCAGCCAAATTTGGATATGACTTTGCCGGCCGCACCTTGGAAAACAATGTGTGGGAACATCAGGACAGTCGTGATTAAGCAGAGCAGTATACCACCTGAGACATTGCACAACTGACTCATTCCCATTGTGTTTTATACACACACACACACACTGAAGACCTGGCTCTTCAAATTACTCTGAGGGCACACTCACACCTGCTCAAGCACCTAAATACCCTCATGGGTGATTAGGGCACTATACAAATAGACATAACATACCATACTATACACACTATAATCTCTGTAACTAAACACACTCCTCACTCTACCATAAGCCATGCTCTATATATGTGCACACAATGCACTATGTACCAAGACACAAGCAATGCCTGCTCAGTAACCACACATATGGTTCACTGCGTAACCACACCCAGTGTGCAATCTGAACTTATACAAACTGTGAACTTTAAAACTACACACTGCACCATATAACCCCAGACTCTAGACCCAGATAAACAAGTACACACATGGACACACACACTACACTCTGTAACCACACACACACTTTGCAGTCTGTAATCTCACACACTATACTCTTTAATAAAGCCTCTAATAAATTCTAAAACAAACACCATTCACGCTGTAAACAAACACATACTCGGCTCTGAGTAACAACTTTCTCAAAGATGTTCTCATGCCCATTGCTTTGAATCTTTACTAAAAATAAAGTTTACTGTCCTTTGCGATAGGACTTTGATATTGGAAATTACTCTGAAAATCAATCACTTTTGGTCGGCATAGGCTTCATTGATAAGTATGTTTCAATACAAAGGGTATTTTAGCTACGCGCATAGTGCTTATGTTAATATTTATTGCTTTATATGTTCATTAGAATTAAAATGTACATTTACAATTTAGATTTACCGTACACCAAGCTAAAAAAAATATAGTTTTGTGTAAGAACAGACATGTTTTATATGAATAAAAGAACAGACAGTGGGTAATACAAAAAGAGGAATATATTAAAGATATTGATCTTGCCAATGCATTTAATATAAATGAAATATGTGGATTGTTTTACATTTTTTCTATTTTAACTTAAAGAATTGAATAAGTACACTAAAATACAATTTACAATTACTTGCTCACAACACCTTAAACATCAGATAGAAGAAAAAACAAATAGTCCTACAATAACATCAGCTTCTTACAAGCATTCCCTCGTCATAGTCCACTGCCTTAAATGCTGAGCCATTTCAACAACTGTCCCCAGTAGACTTTTCTGCCATGAAGCGAAAACTACACAAAAATACTTTCTGTTGCTGAGGGTCTCACCCCATATTTAACCTTCTGAACATTAAGAAATAATTCTATCAGTCCAATATTGTAATTGATATTTTTAACTTTCTGAATCAGTGTCAAATCTTTGTAGATCCCTTTTCTTATATAAACAGTGAAGACAGCACATGCATCAATGTCTGTTTTCTTTGGAGACTTGGCTCAAATTCATTTTATGAATTCTCTTTGGTCCCTGAGTTGCAGCACATTGATTAGCTGCAACCTGATCATTTAATTTACTTTACAATCAGTGTTCCACTTAGGCCTATAGCGATATTATAATCTATACTTCATTCTCGATCATACCTGAGAACTCATGACAGCAGGACTTGAAGTGGGTGTTCACAAAGACCATCAGCCAATAAGACATTGTATGAAAAAAAAATATATATATATATTATACCCAATATATATATATGCAGAGAGGCTTAATAATTTATATTATACCCTCATACGATATGCCTAACCCACTCATGCTGGAGGAGTGCGCAGAAAATGCAGCTACTAGTTCGAAGCGTATGCTGGACATTTTAATATAATATGCCTGGCTTGACCATGAGAACCTTCTTAAAGAGATCAAAGCATTAAGAACTGAGCAGTGGCGTCACTAGGGTAGTGCGGGGGGTGCGGACCGCACCGGGTGACACCATCACATGGGGTGACACCTTTCCCAAATGAGACTATTTACTAAATAGTCTCATTTGGGAAAGGTGTCACCCATGTGATGGTGTCCCGGTGACACCATCACATGGGGTGACACCTTTCCCAAATGAGACTATTTACTAAATAGTCTCATTTGGGAAAAGTGTCACCCCATGTGATGGTGTCATGGGGTAAGTCGTGAGGGGGTGACACCATGAGTTACCGCACTGGGTGACACCAACCCTAGTGACGCCGCTGGAACTGAGTTAGAAGGCAGGACAGAGAAAGAAACTATAATGAAATTTCTCATGGAAATGCAAACTCGCTTAACTAAGCCCGTAGACGATATTAAGACCCGGAAGCAAATCAAATTGCAACGTGATTTGGATGATTATGCCAGTGGACGGATACTTTCATTTAATCGAAAATACGACTACGAAATGGATAAAATAAGGAGTGAGAGTTCAATGACCGCAGAGACAATTGCATTAGGAGAAAGAGAAGACAATACAGGAAGCAAAACGGATACGTCAACAGGCAGTAACACTACAGGAAGTGAAAAAAGTACGAGATCAGCTCATTTTTTAGACGAATACAGACTGTTACGCAAGAATCGTCAAACACCACGGAAACAGGGAACACCCAAAACCAGGGGGAGGGGGTTAAATCCAAGAGCAAGAGAATGGGGCTGGGGAGGAGTCACCAGAGGCGCCAAAGACTCTGGCATAGAAGAAACAAGAAGTGCAATGGTCACCAGAGGACACGTGGGAAGCAAGATGAGCAGCCCTACAATGGCACCTTAATGGATCTAGACATGTTTATAAGACTGTAATCAATTTATGAAAAAGATCTTTGAGCGAGAAAGAGAAATACTTACTACGTTTAGGACTTTCTTTTTGTCCTCTTAATGGTTTTAACTGTGCAGATACTAGAATTGATGTTTTCAAGTATATCGAAAACTAAAATTGAACAAATGGCACCTGTTGAAACCTACTAAACATAAGACTAACATTGTCCCCACATCTCAGTGCAACACAGAAATATTGACTGTGGGGGATATTGCTACCATTACTACATTACATGGTTTTGAGACCGGGGTATACAAAGATGGAGACATTGAAGGTTGTCGCGACGAGATGGGTATCACCCATGACTCTGCCTACAACAGCGGTTTTAAACCACCATCCATTTTTATGCCCATGATGCCCCATGATAACGTGGACACCTTCCATGAGATGGTCATTAGTGATTTGAAAAAACTAAGGTCACGTCCATCAGTTGACAATAAATACAATCTTAGCATTGAGGAGATCGAACTTGCCAATGATAACTGTACAGTTATCCGCCCCTCTGACAATGGTGGTAACATAGTAATTTTGGATATGGAATTGTACATGCAAGACGCACTGAGACAACTCAATGACACTACATTTTATGAGACCATTAACAGATCGGTATATGTTAATAGTATTACCAACATCTGGGAGAAATTGGTAGATTTGCGGGATCGTGGTCTACTTGATTGGGAAGAATATTATTTCCTCAGAAAAGAATATCCGAAATTGCCCATTTTATACCTATTACCTAAAGTACACAAGGATGCTGAAAACCCACCAGGTAGATCCATAGTGTCAGCCAGAGGCAGCGCCCTTGAGAATATCTCTAGATATGTAGACTCCATATTGAGTGAATTTGTCTACACCCTTCCCTTATATTTTAGGGACACTAAAGATTTTTAGTTAAGATCTTAGACATATCATGGGAACCAGAATTCTTACTCAGGACCCTAGATGTAGGGTCATTATATACAGTCATTGACCATGAACAAGGTATTGAAGCAAGTGAACATTTTATGAAAGCTAGACCTATCAAATATTGTGCACATACCAGCATGGTATTAGACATGATACGTTATTGTTTGAAGAATAACATCTTTCTTTTTAATGGCACTTTATATCGTCAGACCCTTGGTATTGCCATGGGGACTTGTTTTACCCCTAGTTTGGCGAACCTGTTCCTTGGCAGATGGGAAGAACATCTGGGTGAGGACATTTCACCTGCACCATACATGGACAAGGTAGTTTTGTGGCTGAGATACATTGATGATTTGTTTATTATCTGGAGTGGGTCGATGCATGCAGCCACTGAGTTTGTGTCCAAACTCAATGTAAATTCATTATATCTGACTTTTACACATTCCACGAGTTACACTAGCATTGAGTATCTGGATGTATCCGTTGAGGTCATTAACAACAAGTTGCTGACTAAACTCTTCTGAAAAGTGACGGCTGGTAACAGCCTGCTTCATGCTTTGAGTGGCCACCCTGATACCCTCAAATGGAGCATCCCCTATGGGGAGTTACTCCATGCCAGAAGAAATTGTAGTACTGAGGAATCACTCTCCATTGAAAAAGAGATCATGTTGGAATGATTCTGTGAAAGAGGTTATCCAGAGTGGGTTTTGAAGAAAGCCACCCAAAGAGTAAACATGATACAGAGAAATCAACTTTTGTTTGACAATACCGCACAGACCAGTTATGAGTCCACCATCAGACTAATACTTACCTTTAACAACAGCTCTAGGAAGGTCAAACGCATTCTATCAAAACATTGGCCGATCCTTACCAATGACTCCATTATAGGGAAAAAAGTGGGCAACTTCCCTTGTGTTACCTACCGTGGGGCCAAATCATTTAGAGACATCTTGGTGAAAAGCGACATTACCTCCACCAACAATCTGCATGAACAAAATCTTAAGGGTTTCTTCCAGCGTGGCCGTTGTAAAGCTTGTAAGTAAGTAAAACAATTGAAGTCTATACAACACACAATGTTAACACATAAAAAGTAAGTCAATTCTTAAAATGCAGTACTAATCATAGAATATATGTTCTAGTATGCCCTTGTGGCCTTAGATATATTGGAAGTACCATCTTTGCAGCTAAGAAAAGAGTACTAGAACATTTGAGAGCTATTGAACAGAGAGATCCCAAATACCCAGTGGCCAGACACTTTCTCAACAATCACTATGGTGATAGAAACCTTTTATATTACTATATCATTGAGCAGGTTCAGTTATCCCATAGAGGCGGAGATCAGGTCCAAAAATGAGAAAGAGGGAATCACAAATGATTATTGAATTAAACACCCTACACCCAAATAGTTTGAACCAAGATGAAGAGATGAACATTAACCTCCATCCTGAGTAATAACAGAATGCTGTTCTCTTTCCTTCTCCTTTGTTTCAATTTTAATCTGAATCTCACTTTTTACAAAATGTAAATAACCGTTTTTTAATTGTGACAAGTGTGAACTTCTGTAATAATTTTGTGACATTATGGGGCCGATTCCGATTCGGGCCGGAAATCTCTCCGACCGAGCCGGACCATGGAGAGATTTCCGACCGAATCGGACCCTAGCAGTCCGACCGAGCGAGTACGATGCGCACGTATGCTATCGGACTCGATTCAGGTCGGACTCCATTGAAGTCAATGGGAGCCAGTCGTACGAGCGCGTACACGGGCTCCCATTGACTCAATGGGCACGACGCGAACAAGGGCGCCCCTACAGCGTGTTCGCGTCGATGCGGGTTGCACCGTACATGCACGTGTAGGGGGACCCATGGCTCCCCCCTGTGTGCGTCTCGCGTGCCTACGCTTCCAGGGGGGTCCGACACGGACCCCCAAAGTGCGGCTCCGACAGCTCCTTGGAGCCGGACTGCGCGAGTCGGTCGGAGCGGTCGCGATGCGCATCGTACTTACCCGGCCGGGGAACGTCTCCATAGCGCGGTGCGAGTCGTCCCCGTGCGAGTCGGTCGGAGCGGTCGGGTCCTGCGAACGAGTCGGTCGGAGAGTTCGCTAGCGCACGCATCGTACTCGCTCGCCCGGACGCACGTACGAATCGGTCGGGAAATAGGGCTCCGAATCGGATCCGGTAAAGCCGAATCCGATTCGGAGCCCTACCGGCCGAGATCGGAATCGGCCCCTATGTGTGTGTATTTACAGGAGGAAAGGAAGGGGTACTTCAGGATACAGTACATTTATCTTTGTGTACGAGACCCCTACACTTTTCTTCAACTCTGCACCATGCAGTTGGATATTTCAGACACGATTTGGTAAAATGTAACTATGGTGATTGTTGGTTCCCCTTCCCTACACCTCTTTCTCACTCGCCATTTACTTTATTTTCTCACTGGCCTTGTGAAACGGGGATTATTTGTAGAGGTTTTAATGGTGGCTTTTGATTAGGTGGATATGTAATTCGACCATTTGGATTCATTGTAGTTTTCAACATACCATATGTATATGTTCTGGACTGTTATTGACAGTATTCGCTGGTCTATGCCCACTGGGGTATATTCATCTATATATAAATTTTCCTCCATTGCTTCTCTAAAATCTAAATAGATTCTGCGCCGGTGCCAGTGTTTTTTCACACTATATTGATTTTATGTTCGTTTTGGGATGGTGTGCTCTTTTATGGTCCGATATGCTTGCCCTTTTGTAATTTATTATATACTTATGGAAAATCATGATGTACATGTGCAATAAGATTTATCTATACACAGGTATGGGTTTGTTGATAAAATTCGAATTTGATGCTCTTCTTGTGAGAAATGTTTCAAGTACTATGTTACTCAACATGCAGCATTTTGTTTTCCTTCTGCTACTGGGGGGGCCGGCTGATACTTAGGAATTTGTGAATTTGTGGCATTAGACATATATCGTTATTGTGGATCACTCTTCTTGTGTTATGGATCTTAATGACCTTGCATCAAGCTATATGACATATTGTTGATCATCATTTGTGTATGATTAACAAGCAGGATATCTTCTATGAAGCACCTTAGCACTACACCGCTAATCGCATGTTTAGTATAACGAGTAGTATTGATTTCTTCATTTCTTAACAATATATGTGATTGTTTATTTAAATTCTTTTTGCTGTCGGTACATCTTCGAATACTTATGGTACTTAAACAAGAATAGTAGGTAAAAGCACGGAACATGAATGAATTGCAATTTCACTTAGAGTCTGTTTTTCATTTTTTCACTTTGTATTTAAGCACTGTGATTTGTCAGTTATGAACATGTGATCAAGGCCACGGCTGTAGCCGAAACGCGTCATGTTCGGATGTAAACTTTATGCATCAACACGAGTCTGAGTGAGCGTTTTTAGATATATATGACAGCCTGGTTAGGTACAGTTAGGATCGTGTTTCCATAGGAAATGTGTTTTTTGTGTTGCGAATAACTTTGCGCTTGGAAAGTTTCAGTGTGATCCGTGCTGTGGGGCCAACAAGGAGGGGTCCCAAAAACAAATTTTTTCCATTAATTTTTTTCATAGGAACTTTAGACACAGCTACGGACCAAACCTCTCAACGGATTTACACTAAATTTGGCAGAAAGCTAGATATTGGTCCAGTAAGATTGTTTTCTGTATTTAGTGTAAATCCGTTCAGTAGTTTTTGGAGAAATTATGGTTAAAATAAATTGTATATATCATGCCTCATAGTATCCGCCGACCCGACAGACCTCAAGCTGAGATTTAATTGCCTACCACCCCATCAATCAGGAAGTGGTAGCAGCCATCTTAGGACTTGTGCCCTGTAAAAATGCAAAAAAAGACATAGGGGGCAGAGTAGGGTATCCTGACCCACCTAGGCCAAAATTGTGGGATTTTAAAAAACATTTGTGCAAATCCACGAATATGCAGCCAGAATAAAAAAAAGTGCGGCCTCTGCGCTTGTTTCACTAAAAACCCCTTCGGGCGGGCCAGGGCCTGGGACACTTGATTTTATTTTGGGCAGAGGCACGTGGGCCTCCTACCCGAGCCTCTGAGAGGCCCCAGGGACCCCATCCCCCGGGACCAAGGTGAAAAAGAAGGGAGGGGGCCCGCAGTCCCCTTACCAGAGCCTAATTAGGCCAAAGGGGCACCACCCCCGGTCCGAAATGTATTACAAGGGGAGGGGGATGAATCCCATGTGCGATTTGGGTTGGCTTTGCTCATCGTAATAAGATATAACTTTACGTTACAAAAAACCCTAGAAAGTTGCTGAAAAAAACAAAGGTTAAAGTAACGTTATAGTTAGGTGAAATGTTCAGTAACGTTTAAAACTAAAAAAAACACAGAAATTTCCAGTTATAGTTATCTCAAGTAACTATAACTCATGCCCTAAGGTAAGTTTAACTCGCGTCCTAGCCAAGCACTGCTAATTACCCCACATATTACATTACTCATGACATCTTCTATTACATAATTGATAATATCACTGCAACATTTGCACTGCAATTATTGATGAGAAAACTGTGCAGAGCGCGGTGCGAGTTACAGTTATATTAGAGCATGAGTTATAGTTACTTGAGATAACTATAACTGTCAAATTTCTGTATTTATTTTAATATATAGATATCTATCTATATATATTTACATATATTACCTACTTGCGGTTGCCTGTAGATGGTTATAGTTAGGACCTAGTTTCCGTGTAACTTTGGTGTCGTTTGACAAATCTTCACAAAATTTACAAAACTACTACGCATCTGAGTTCAGCTGCTGTGTGGAACTTTTCAGGGTGATTTTGTCAGTTGTGGGCCGAGAAAAAAGGGGTGGTCCCAAAATGTGTTTCCCCCATGCAATTTCCATAGGGATTTTAAACATGACTATGGCTTGAACTGCTGAACGGAATTACACCGAATTTGGCAGAAAGCTAGCTCTTGGTCCAGAAAGAGCCCTTTTAGTAATTTGGTGTAAATCCCTTCAATAGATTTGGAGTTATTTAAGAAAAAAGAAATATAGATGTCTAGGGACGTGAACCCTCCGCGGATCTGACAGATCTCATGCTGAGATCTGACTGGCTGTCAACACTTCAACTAGGAAGTGTTGGCAGCCATTTTGAAACTCAAACTCAGCTGAGTTCCAAACAAACAGTAAAAAAAAGAGAATAGAGCAGGGTAGGAATATCCTGACCTCCTAGGCCTAGTGGTGGAGTGCCACAGGGACCCGAGCGGGGCCAAAAGCATTTTAAAAATTTGCCGTGAAAATCACAGCATATCCCTGAGTCCCAGCAAAATTTTTAAAAAACATGAGCAGTCTCCAGCGCTTGTTTCTACTTCAGCCCTCCGGTGGGCCAGGTCCTGGGGGCAAATCTCTATAAGTATATTGGGGATGGGGCACACGGCCCCCTCCCCAAGCCGTTCACCGCCACCTTCCTGGGGGCAAGGTCAATGTGTGTAAGGAGAGGGGGGCCATGTGGACCCCCCTCTCGAGGTCTTTTCGGCCCTGGGGACCACCACCTTCCCAGTACCAGGCTGATTTTGTGAATGAGTGGCCCGTAGCACCCCTCCGGGGCTGTTTTCAGCCACCACCTCTCTGGGGCCAGGCTGGGCAAATGAAAAGGAGGGGGGCCACACAGCCCCCCTCCTGGAGCCAATAATGGTTCTGAGGACCCACAAGTGCCGGTTCCTTATGTCCTAAGGTGTCCATCCTCAGGACATAGATGTTTGCTTTTGCTTGGCGGGAGCTTAGACAGCTCCCGTCAAGCGAGAGCAAACAGGTAGTCTGCCCCCAGCAGGAAAACAGATGAAATAATTGTGCAAGTTATAGTAATGTTCCATAAGCGGGCCACGTTGCCACCCTCCCAGGCCATTATCGGCCCAGGAGACCACCAACTCCCCACTACCAGGCTGATTTTGTGAATGAGGAGGGGGAGTCCGCAGCCCCACTCTGGGGCTGAGACCACTACCTCTCTGGGGCCAGGCCGGGCAAATACAAAGGAGGGGGGCCCACATGGCCCCCATCCTGAAGCCAATAATGGTCCTGGGGACCACTACCCCCAAGTGCCAGCTCTTTATGTCCCAAGGTACCCACCCTCGGGACATAGATGTTTGCTTTTGCTTGGATGGAGCTTTGACAGCTCCCGTCAATCGAGAGCAAACAGGTAGTCTGCCCCCAGCAGGAAAACAGATGAAATAATTGTGCAAGTTATAGTAACCTTAGGGCACGAGCTATTGTTTCTTGATCTAAGTATAAATATAACTGTTTAATTTCTATGGTTTTCTGCATGTAAAATCTGAATCTAACTATAATGTCCCTCTAACCTTTGGTTCTTTAGTGAATTTCTAAAGTTTTTTAGATTTTACTTCCTAACTATAATGTCCCTATAACCTTTGTTCAGGGAATATATATATATATATAGTCACTGAAAAAACCATAGGTTTCAGGGGCGTTATAGTTAGTTGGACATTTCACTCGTACAAAACCAGTGAAATTCCCCCGTTATAGTTAGTTCAGCTAACTATAACTCGCGCCCCCACAATGTACTGCTGATGACGTCACATATTACATCACTCATGACATGGTCAGTGACATCACTGATTACATCACTGATGACATCTCAAATGACATCATTGATGACATCACTGATGACATCATCCAGTGACTTTGTGTTTCTGTAAAGTTTAAATATGTTTATTATATATAGGGAAAGGCATATTGAAGAATGAGTGGGTGTATAAGTGTCTGAATGGATGATTTAGTAGGTGCGTGACTGAGTCTATAAGTGAGTGATTAAACGTATCTTACTGAATGCATGGGTTAGTGACTAAACTGTGTGAATGTCTGTATCCGTCTGTCTGTTGGTGTGTAAGCGGCTGCATGGGTTTGTGAATTGCTACATGAGTGTCTATATGAGTTATTGATTGGTTGTGTGAGTATCTGTATGGGTGCCTGAGTGTTTGTGTGGGTGGGGTGTGTGCGACTCTGTGCATAGATGTGTGAGTGGGTGATTCACTGGGTGCATGGTTTCAAGAGTGCATCTGTGATGGACTGTATGGGTGGGTGAGTGTGTGTATGGGTGTGTTAGTGAGTGAATGTATATCTCAGTGGTACATGTGTGAGTAACTACATATGTGAAAGGCAGTATATATGTGTGTTAGAGTATTTAAATGGCTATAAGTGAGAGTGTGTGATTGTGAGAGTGGCTGTATGGATGAGTGTGTGCTTGTATCAGTGATTGTATAAGAGCGTAAGAATGTGCTAGTATTTGTATGAGTAAGTGAGCTGGTGTGTGTATAACTGTATAGGTGAGTAAATGGGAGTGTGATCAATTATTTGCATGACTGACTAGGTATGTGAGTACCTCTATGGATGAGTGGCGGTGTGTGAGTGTCTATATAGGTGTATGAGTGCATATGATAGTCCTGTACTGAGTGACCGTAAGTATGAGTGACTGTACGGGTGAGTGAGTGGATGTGTGTGTAGACCTAAGAATCAGTGAGTGGGTATGTAGTTATTGGTGTTGGAGTGTCTATGGTTTTGAGAATGGCAGTCTGTAATTTAGAGTGGGTGTATCAAAAGTTATATTAGGGTGTGAGAAGTTGCATGAAATTATCACATGGATGATGTCATCAGTGATGTCATTTGAGATGTCATCAGTGATGTCATCAGTGATGTCACTGACCATATCATGAGTGATGTAATATGTGACGTCATCAGCAGTGCATTGCGGGGGCGCTTGTTATAGTTAGCTGAACTAACTATAACGGGGGAATTTCACTGGTTTTGTACGAGGGAAATGTCCAACTAACTATAACGCCCCTGAAACCTATGGTTTTTTCAGTGAATTTCTAAGGTTTTTTAAATGCTAATTTCTAACTATAATGTGGCTGAAACATATGGTTTTTTCAGTGAATTTCAAAGGTTTTTTAAATGCTAATTTCTAACTATAATGTGCCTGAAACCTATGGTTTTTTAAGTGAATTTCAAAGGTTTTTTAAATGCTAGTTTCTAACTATGCCTACAGAGGTAGGACATGTGAAGAAAGAAGAAAAAATGCACAGAAAGAAGCAAAAGAAATGCAGAAAGAAGCAACAGAAGTCCACAAAGACGAAGAAAAGTGCAGGAAGAAGCAAGACATGTGCAGAAAGAACCAACAGAGGAGCAGAAAGAGGCCTTGTTGCAAAATCATCCTGCGCCCACAACTTTTTCAGACGGGTACTGGTGGTAACTAACTCTGACTAACCAGGCCTAGAGCCAGTGCTATGCTAAAAGACACTTAGAATACAGTGAAAACACCTACATACACTAGGAAACACTATGCGTTGGGGTACCCCTGTGATTAGCATGATCTCCTCTGTAAGGCCCTAGTACATAATAGGGCAGGGGGATTAAAACTACCTCTAAGTCAGAGGTGCAAAATATGCTCCTTTAACTAGTAGTCGTGTTTGCAGAGTGGTTGAGAAAGGGTGCTGGGCGTCCAACGAATGCTCAGGAATTCCGCTGCGTAGGACTTACAGGAGGTACCAGGAGGGATTCTTGGCCCCCAAACTCCCTCAGGACTAAATTGGACTTCATCCCCCATCCCGTAGTCTGCCACGAGGCACGTTTGCAGAGTGGTAGAGAAAGGGGGCCATGGCCTCCGAAGACGTCTTAGCAATCCCACTGTGTGGGACTTACTGGAGGTAACAAGAGTGGTAGTTTGCCCCCAAGGACATCCTTGGGGGCCAACTTCCCAAACTGTTACCTCCAGTCAGTCCCACACAGCAGCATTGGTAAGTAGTCGTACCAGGCCACGCCCACTTTGCCCACCATTCTACAAACGCGCTCCCTGGCACGCTCTTGGATGGGGATCTGAAGTCTCCTTCACTGCTGGGGATCCTTTAGGGGCCAACTAGCCTACCTTTTACCTCCAGTAAGCCCAACGCAGTGGGATTGGTGAGAGGTAGACAAAGACCATGCCCCCTTTCTCCACCACTCTGCAAACGCACCCCCTGGCGTGTTTTAAGTTGGGGGATTAAGTCCCCTTGAATCCTGAGGGTCCCTGGGGTCCAACTAGCCCACCAGGTACCTCCAGAAAGCGCCACAGAGGTGCGTTGCAGAGAGGTGTAAAAAGGTGCGTGGCCTGGACTACCTCTCTGCAACGCAGGCCTGTGGCGCTTACTGGAGGTACCTGGTGGGCTAGTTGGCCCCCAGGGGCCCTCAGGATTGAATGGGAATTAATTCCCCAACTTAAAACGCGCCACAGGGCGTATTTGCACACATGTCACCTCAGGCCCCATCCCCTCCCTTCACCACTGTGCAAACGCGCCCGTGGCGCGTTTTTAGTTGGGTGATTAAGTCCCCTTGAATCCTGAGGGTCCCTGGGGTCCAACTAGCCCACCAGGTACCTCCAGTAAGCGCCACAGAGCTGCATTGCAGAGAGGTGTAAAAAGGGGCGTGGCCTGGACCACCTCTCTGCAATGCAGCGCAGTGGCGCTTACTGGAGGCACCTGGTGGGCTAGTTGGCCCCCAGGGACCCTCAGGATTGAAGAGGAATTAATTCCCCAACTTAATATGCGCCACAGGGCGTGTTTGCACACATGTCACCTCAGGCCCCGCCCCTCCCTTCACCACTGTGCAAACGCTCCCCGTGGCACGTTTTAAGTAGGGGGCTTAAGTCCCCTTGAATCCTGAGCGTCCCTGGGGTCCAACTAGCCCACCAGGTACCTCCAGTAAGCGCCACAGAGCTGCGTTGCAGAGAGGTGTAAAAAGGGGCGTGGCCTGGGCCACCTCTCTGCAACGCAGCTCAGTGGCGCTTACTGGAGGTACCTGGTGGGCTAGTTGGCCCCCAGGGACCCTCAGGATTGAAGAGGAATTAATTCCCCAACTTGGAAACGCGCCACAGGGCATGTTTGCACACATGTTACCTCAGGCCCCGCCCCCTCCCTTCACCACTGTGCAAACATGCCCAGTGGCGCGTTTTAACTTGGGGGATTAAGTCCCCTTGAATCCTGAGGGTCCCTGGGGTCCAACTAGCCCACCAGGTACCTCCAGTAAGTGCCACAGAGCTGCGTTGCAGAGAGGTGTAAAAAGGGGCGTGGCCTGGACCACCTCTCTGCAACGCAGCCCTGTGGCGCTTACTGAAGGTACCTGGTGGGCTAGTTGGCCCCCAGGGACCCCCAGTATTGAAGGGGAATTAATTCCCCAATTTAAAACGCGCCACAGGGTGTTTTTGCAGAGTGTTGCTGGGAGGGGGCGGGGCCTCCGTCACGATCGCGGTTATTTTTTTAATTATTTTTTTTAGAAGAGGGGCTGTGTGGCTCCCCTTCTTTTTACTTTTTTTGGGCCCTGGGGACCCCATCCCCCAGGGCCTTACCCCCATTTAAAAATAAAATAAAAATTTGAACGGGAAGGGGGCCACGTGGGCCCCCCTCCCATGGCCAATTCCAGCCCCGGGGACCCCATCCCCCGGGGCATGGCCACATAAATATTATTTTTTTTTATGGAGGGGGTTGCGTGGCCCCCCTCCTGAGGCCTCTATTGGCCCCGGGGACCCCATCTCCCGGGGCCGGCCCTCTCCGTTGGGGACCGTGGGGGGAGCCCCAATGTCCCCACGGTCCCGCCAGCTCCCCGCGTCCTGCGGGAGCTGGCATTGCTTTTCCACATGGGGAGCTGCTAACATGCAGCTCCCCTTGTGGAAAAGCAATCTGCTTGCTTCATTGAACCGAGAGCAGGTTTCCTGCTCTCGCTCAATGAAGCAAAGCAGTTTGCAATGACAGGGCGGGAGCCGCGAGGCTCCCGCCCTGTCTTTGCAAACAGCAGTGTCCCGGGAGTGGGCACCCTGGGACACTGCAGGAGCCGGCCCTGGGGGGTGGAGGTCCCCAGGGCCATCAAGGGCTCCTGGAGGGGGGCCGCGCGGCCCCCCCTCCCAACATTGGCAAAGCCCGGGGAGGTGGTGGTCCTCGGGCGGGGTCCGTTACGGACCCCCAAATTTTAAATACTTAGTGCCCCGGGGAGGTGGCGGTCCCAGGGCGTGTGGGGGCTCGAGCCCCCCACACAGGTTCTTTATTTTTTTAAAACAAGCCCCGGGGGTGGCGGTCCCCGGGGCTGCTGGGGTGCCATGTGCCCCCGCAAATATTTAAGAAAAGCCCCAGGGGTGGTGGTCCCCGGGCTTGGGGGGCCTTGGAGGCCCTGCAATTATAATGTGTCATGCCCCCGGGACTTGGCCCACCCGGGGGCTAAATAATAACAAAGCGCGGGAGGCCGCGCTTCGTTTTTTTTAGTTTTGCGGCCGGACCGCGGATCCGGCGTGCATTTTGCCGATTTTTTTAAAAATGCTTTTTTGGGCCCTGGGGGTCCTTGTGGGACCCCCTAAGCAGGCCTAGGGGGTCAGGGTGTTTCTACCCTGCCCCCATTTCTTTTTTTCCGCGTTTTATAATTCTGATTTCTTGTGACTCGGTTCTACCGAGTCACAAGATGGCTGCCAACACTTCCTGGTTTGGAGTGTTGACAGCCAATTAGAATAAAGCTTGTGGTCGGGAGGGTGCGCGGATCCTCCGTGCCTCTATATATCAAAACTTTTATTTTTTGATTTTCTCAGCAACTACTGAACGGATTTACACCATTTAAAAAAAGGGGCGCTTTCTGAACCAAGCACTACCTTTTTGCCAAATTTGGTGTAATTCCGTTCAGCAGTTCAAGCTGTAACCGTGTCTAAACTTTCCTATGGGAAATTGATTTTTGACCTCTATTTTTTGAACTTCTCAGGAACTACTGAACGGATTTACACCATTTAACAAAAAGGTCTCTTTCTGAACCAAGTGCTACCTTTTTGCCAAATTTGGTGTAATTCCGTTCAGCAGTTCGGGCTGTAGTCCTGTCTAAAGTTTCCTATGGAAAATAACATGGAGAAAACACGTTTTGGGACCCCCCTTTTTCCTCAGCCCCCGCTTGCTGAATCACCCCGAAACTTTGAAGACAGGAGCTGACCGGAGCGGGCTATGAGTTTTGAAAATTTCGCGAAGATTCGTCAACCGGCGCCAAAGATATTGAGAAAACAAAAAACGAGTTTCCTATGGAAACTAGGTCCTAACTATAACTATCTACTGGCGACCGCCAGTAGATAATATATATATATATATATTCACTGACACACACAGATCTTCATCCAGTGTGCTGTTCAAGTGTCATTCACATTTTGCTTCCACCCACCACAGCATCCACGACATACAGCAAAGAGCAGTGGTTGTATCCACTTCAGCTATTGGCTTTCTTCACTGTGAGCGATGCCATTTTCAGATGCACGGGTCCCTATCCGATCCCTGATTTAATTTCTGCTTTCATTCGAGGGATGTTTCATTTATTTGTTAAATGGGTCACTTTTTATCTTTTTATTTTTGCAAATAAGTACATGCCACCTTCAGAGAGCAACATTTTTACTTCTTAATACTTTTTAACTTAGAATGTCTATGGTATATGTTTAAAAACACATAAATTAGCTTCACAGACTTGCCAACGCCAGACATATTGGCTTTTCCAATGCTTGTTTTTCAAATATTATCTCTGCAACCACTCTTCAGAATCAAGATCGTACTCTGGAGGTCAACCTTTAGTAGGTCAATCATCATGCATCATTGGCATATATTAGCTGACCATCATGCACTCAGACATTCCTTAGGGCCAACATGTGAGATTTTTCAATCTCCATGGGCAAGATGGCAAGATATATGTTGAATAAAAAGTACGGCAAGGAGATGATGTGGACTAGTTTCACTTTGTTGTTTTCTTTGTTTCTTGCGAAATGCACTCAAAACCCAAGACAACTCTGGGCACAGTAGTATTTCAAAATGGGCCGCAAATGCTTTTGGGGGCGCCTTCAGTAATACTGAAAGCGCTGGCGCACATGTAGCACCAGTGTTGTCTTGAGAGGGCATTCCCTTATTTGCATGTGTGATTTGCTCCATGTAGATGACAGAATCACTATGCCTCTACGACTGCGCTCTAGTTTGGACACAAGTGCAGAGGCAAACAGGTCTTTAGGATGCACGCTGACACTGTGCCACAAAAAAGTGTCACATTCTTACTATGTTGCCTGAAGGCAGCACTCTGGAGGGAGCAAAACAACTTTCATGGACCTCTCAAACATCTACCAATCCACCTCCAGGTGGTTGCATAAACTCACTGCACCTGCCTGTAATGGGATCTCTGTCAGCTCTTTAAAGTGCCGGCAGCTGCCACCTGCACTCTGGAACACAGAGTGGATTGTAAGCAGCCTCTCTGACTTTCACTGAATGTGTTGCCCACAGAGCAATTGCAAGCTTGCGGCTGCCTTGAGGATAGCACATTAATGATAATAGAACGCACTATCCCGGTCTGCGCCAGACGCACCTTTTGAAAGTTGGGCCAAGTAAAAACTGGGACAGTGCATCTCTTCTGCAATAGGGGTGTTTGTGTTTGAATAATATGCAATTGTAAAACAGCAAAATAAGTATTACTCCTATTTAGTTCTTCCAACATTAACTTTTCATCCTGTTAAAGGTGGACTGGAAGTCCATGGATCAGCAAAATGGCTGCCACCTAGAAGGACCTATGGACTTCAGCGCTATGTATACACGTGCCATACAGTGGTCAGCAATTGCTTATTCCTATATGTAGGATGCTGGCTCTCTATATGATGTACTAAAACTAAGTAAACTGTGCAGAGAGTCCAGTGGTGCCTTATTGATTTAAAGGCAAAAGTAGAAAATATTAACGCTCTATTTGTGGTAGTGTGGGCGAGCAGTTAGGCTTATCAGAGGGTAGTGCTAAGCATTTGTTGAGACACACACTGAAGAATAAATTTGAGACCCATTTATAAATATAATATAGATTTTTATATAATTTCTAAGATCAAGAACTTTGATTTACAGTAAGTACTTTTAAAGTTACAATTTTTCAGAGTTCGCAAAATATATCACTTTTGTGCGAAATTACGCACTATTGAAGTCAATGGAGAAAGGTAGAATAAATGCATATAAAATCAGACAATGCTTTCACGAACTTCACCTTCTTGTTTTAGGTCAACAGCAGGACCAGGTCCAATGTTCCAGCAGCAGAAGATTGGAAGCGTCCCGGGTTTGGACGGGAGCAGGGTGCTGAGGTTGTTGGTAGCTGGTGTGCTACAACGAAAGGGGCCACTTGAAGAGACACTGCACAGGAGGACTTAAAGGTAAGTCCAGGGGGTCCCACTCGAGGGAGGAGGACACAAGGTTCTCAGGACTGAGAGTGCACAGCTGAATCATTGTTACTGGGGCTGGTCGGGTGGGTGCAGTGGGTCAGCTGGGGTCCTGTGCGTCGAGATGTCCTCATGGTTAGGAGCAGGCAACTTGGAGAGGCGATTCTGGGATAGCTGGGCCACTCACAGGGTGTATCTCAGGGGTCTTATTGTCCCTTGATGAATGCTTGCTTCTGGAGTAGTTGGAGTCTAGAATGGACTCTTCGTCTTGCTGTTTGCTGAAGGAGGTCCGGTACCCCAAGTATTGGTACGGTGCGGCTCCAGTAGGTCCTAGTGTCTCCAAACTTGGTGGGGAGACAGAACTGACCCTCCGGAGCAGATGTACCTCTTCTGGTTTGGGTGCTGCATCAGAGTCGCCATGGAGCAGCAAGTCAACAAGCCAGACTTTGCGGGCTCGGTGTCTGCGATGTGCAGGGGAGTGATACCTTCACTCCAAGGGAGGTTCTTGGCAATTTCTTAAAGGCTGGAGGAGCTCTGGTAGGCCTCACAGTGGTAAAATGAGACAGCACACCATGATTGTCGAGTCCTCACAGCAGCAGGAAGGGTTTGGCGCCAATTTTCTTTGCAGCAGGGCTTCAGTTCTCAGGCAGCAGCTCTTCTTTGTCCGTATCTTGTCTGTCGAATCTAAGGTTCAAGGTCCAGTGATGCCACCTAAATACTGAATTTAGGGGCGTTAAAGGGGGGGACAGGTAGTAGCCAATGGGCTACGTACCTTTAGGGTGTCTACACCCTCTAAGAGACCACAACCTGTGGCAAGGGGCCCCACCCTAGACATAATAGGTTATGTTCTCAAGATGGTGGATTTTCAATAGTAGTTTCTACATTGCCTGCCACACTGTATGGTGGTGCTGGTTAAATGTGGACACTCCTCCTCATCTAACTAATTTTTCTGCCTACCCACCTGCCATATGTGGAACAGGACAGGGGGGTTGGCATCCCCCATTATCTGGGGAAGCCTGGGTTGCACTTCAAAGGGGGCACCGCCTTTGAAGCTTCCCATTCTGGCCTGGAGGAGGTGTGAAGCACCTCCGCCCAGAGCAGGCTTTGTTTCAGGCCTCTGAGAGTATGGGCTCTCACCCCATGAGGTTAGAAACATGTCTGGTGGTGGCAGGCTGGCTTTGACTAGTCAGAGACCACACCAGTGCTTGGTAGGTTTTCAGGGGACCCTCTAAAGGGTCTCCTGTGTGCCTTTATTAATAAGTCCAACACTGGCATCAGTGAGGATTTATTTAGACAAGATGATTGGTGCCAAACATCTTAGGGTACAGTGAAGCCAACATGGAGCTAGGAAACTCGTAATGACAGGTATCCAGCCCATGTACTCTCTATGGCTTTCTGGTACGCTTACAATATCTAAGAAGGCTCAGATATTGCAGGGTCATAGCTGCCCATGCAGATATGTCCACACATGGGGTATAGTGCACCCTGCCTTCTGGCTCTAGGCCTACAGTAGGGGTGACTTACCTATACCTCATGCAGTGTATGAGGGCATGGCACACAGAGCTGTGTGCCATGTCGACTCTTTGGTTTTCTCTGCACCAAGACACACAGCCTGCAATGGCAGTTTGCATAATCTTGGTGAGGGGTCAAGCTTCAGACTACATTCTAGGGTTAGATACCAAACAAAGGAAAATACAGATACAGATTTGACTGAGAAGTCGAGAGAGGAGGGGAAGGAGTAGGGAGTGTGTTGAAATTGTTTTCCTAATGAGGATTAACAGAATTGTATGCGAAAGAGGTAGATTATGCATAGGAGACTGAGCAATTTATGAAACGTTTATAAAAGAATGCTAAATTTGAATGTGGAAAACAATAAATATGGCCTTTTGAGGAATCAAGAAAGACATCATACATGCTTCTTGTTTAAGATCGCTTGAGATTGGGAAACAATGTACACTAGTAGTAGATGCAAATAATTATAGTGTGAAAGCCATGCTGCTACAAAACCAAAAGAACAGAGCATGGGTAAGTAATAAGTCAATTTTATTGTATGGTTAATAAAAACCATTACAAACAATAAAAAGCATGGGAATGTACAGCATTCAGATAAATCTATATGATAAAACCATTGCTAAGTACCGACAGAGAAGATTCGGATGGGTCTTGCTTTCCTAAGAGTAGGAAAAACATAGAGCACATAGTGAGGTGGACCTTTATGGATAGACTTAAGCAGTAGGCCTAAGGTGCAAAACGCAGAACCCAGACCCAATGCTAAACTGGTCTGAAGAGGTGGACATAAGGGATAACTGATCTTAGACAATGCATAAAATAAGACCAGCTTTGCGCAAAAATATTTCAAACAGTGGACAAATTTCGCAGAGCACAGGCCTAAGTGTGGACCAGTCAGCTAAATGAGAATAGGTAGCAAATGTCCTCTTTCTCGGAGACTGGCCTGGTGCAGTCCGGACAGTGCATTTTGGAGTGTATCAATGCAAGGAGTGCCAGCAGACAGTGCATAAAAGGAAGCCAGCTTTGTGAAAAGGTGTTACAATTAGTGTGCAAAGAGTATGGAACAGTCAGCTGAACACGAATAGATAGCAAAAGTTATCTTATTCGAAGGATGGCCTGGTGCAGTCCGGAAGTGCATTTTAGTGTGGATCAGTGCAAGGAGTGGAGGTAAGTAGTCTAAAATACATGGATGATGGCCGCACTAGAAAAGTCAAGCAGCAGCTTGGGTCATTGTAAGACTCTAATGGGCAGCGATGTGCATACAATGGACAACAATGTGCATGAGAACCTGAAGTTGTGGCTAGGCTCGCCCCTTGTGTAAACCGCTATGAGATTAGTCTCTGGCTCAATGTGCTGAACATGTGGTTATTGTGGTGGTTCTGCCAACCCATTGTGTGCGATTGAGGATGGTGAGCACAGGGGGCAATGAGTACAGCGCTTAGGAGTGTGTTGCTGCAGCACTGGTTAGGTTCACAAATCCAGTTTAATCACTGCCATCCAGAGAAATTTAACAGTTTTAATGTTTACTGGTGGATTTAATGGATTCAGGATGGCGATTACTGCCTGCCAGCAGGTATGTACCCCTAGCCAGATGAAGTTGGCAAGGCGAAAGTTTCTCCTTTGCTGCAGTAATTGAGGGCAAATACATAAAACATGACTTAAGGTTTCTTTTCCTTGTCCACATAGGTGGCAGCTTATGTCATGTGTGGCTGGGAGGCGCCAGGATGGAAGGTGAGTGTGAAACTTCCGGTGCAGGTGATGTAATTCTGCTGCTTGGTTGAAGATTTTGAGTTTATGACTGACCACACGTGGAAGCGCTTGCATAAGGCTGTCAGATCCTCTAGTTTTTACATTTTTTGGGCCGTGAGTGATGTTAATTTGTGTCTGCTCCAGGCTTCAGACAGTGAGAATTCCCTCAGTTTATCCTCAAGGTATTGTCTGTATGATGATCTTTGGTCGGATCGCTCACGTTCACACCAGATTAAGCCATGCATGGAATCGAATTGTGCCAGTCTAAGCCTGTAACAGATGGTGAGGAAACAGCTGCTTCTGGCCCAGTACTGTTTTGTGATATTATACTGAAGTCTCACATGCGCCGGTGACGCTCTCTTTGGAAGACACAGAGTGGCTTTGTAAATTCTGGTGGCCAGTTTGTCCACTGACCCAGCTTCCCTTCCCATGGTGATTTCACTCCCGTAGGCTAGTGTTGGGTCAATTTTTGCTTTCATCACCTGAATGAGCGAGTCGAGGCTAGGGCCTTGTAACTTTAGGGCAATGGATGAGAGAACGAACCTTAGGTTAGAACCCTTATTATTTATGGAGGGTACTTGAGAGGTGAATTGACCGTTTGCCGCCTAGAAGGATTTCCAGGTATTTATAGTCCTTGCTTTGGTGGAGCTTGATGCCCTTGAGATGCCACCTGCTAGCCAAGGTTGGTTTTAGGCTAAATGAGACAATCTTGGATTTTGCTAGATTGATTTCTAACATGTTTTCAACTGTGTAGTCATGTAGAGTGGTCAATAGTTGTTGGAGTACGATCTTTGTCTGGCTGAGAAGCACCAGATCGTCTGCGTACAACAGGTGTGTCATTTGTTGGCCTCCTAGTTTGGGTGGATGGCAGTTTGCTTCATCAAGGTGTTTTGACATGTCTGCTATGTGTAAGTTGAAAAGCAGGGGGGCCAGCACACAGCCTTGCCTCAGCCCAGATTTTGTGGGGATCCTCCTTGAGATGCAGAGGCCCTCTCCTAGTTTGATCTGCACCCAAGTGTTAGTGTACAGCTGCACTATTGCTCTCAACAAGGAATCTGGCAGGCCCCAGTCCCACAATTTGCACCATAGAGGCCCTCTTGGTATGCTGTTGAATGCAGTTTTAAAGTCCACAAAGCAAGAGTAAAGTGCCCTTTTGCCTCTGATTGCTTTGTCACACATGAGGGCCAGAGCTATCAGGTTCGAGGAGGTGCCGCATTTGTCTCTAAAGCTGCATTGATTCTTAGGTAGAGTCTGATGATCTGCTGCCCAGACTCTAAGGTCATCAAGCAACAGGCTGGTGTACATTTTGGCATCGTTATCAATTAGGGCAATAAGCCGGTAGTGGCGAGGGTTTGATTTCGAGCCTCCTTTGAAGATTGGTTGAATGATGGATCCTCTCCAAGAGTCTGGGATGGAATTGGTTGCTAAGCAATATTTGAACAGTTGTTTTAGTACCTCGGACCAAAGAGCAGGGTCAGATGGAAAGAAGGCAGTGGGTAGCCTATTGGGCCCTGGGGTTCCGTCTTTTCGCAGCCTTGCCAGTTCTAGTACGCAAGGATCCTCCATTTTGCTGCAGGTGTTGGGAGGGTTTAGAGAAACGAACGTCTTGCTAGCCTTCAGATGCGCAGGTAGATCACTTGGCAAGCTGCTGGGGGTGGTAGAGCATTCAGCTTGTGATGATAAATTAGCCGACAATAATGAGACCCACGCTGATTCAGAGATGTTTGCGTTAGTGCCTCTCCTGCTGCCTATTGTGGCTTGGTTGATCTATAGCTAGAATTTTTTTGTGTTCCTTCCCTTGCTTGCGACTAGCAATGGAGCCAGAAGTCATCTTTTTTTCCCTTTTGGCATGCTAGATTGCTCTCCTGAATAGGGATTTTGATTTGCTCGAGCTGTGTCTTGCAGCTATTGAGGAGGGTTGCTTGATGAGAGCTCGCATTTTGCGGTTGACCTCTCTTTTCAGCAACTTCAAGTCTTCTGTCAATTTAAACTTTGTAGGAAGAAGGTCACGAGGCTTAGCAATGATGTTAGTTTAACTTGAAATTCCTGCAGAATTTGTTCGACAAAGCGAGTCTACTGTCTGATGGGGGAGTTGCGTTGGGCTATGACTTCGTTGAGTTGGGCTCTTATCCGTGACATAACTTCCTGGCTGATTTTGTTGTCCCATTTCAGCCATTTTAGGTTTTCTCTCCGCACCCCGAGGTTGGTAAATGGGGCTGCCTCCATTTTTAAAGGGTTAATAGTAAGGTTGATGTGTTGTGGTCTGTGATCGCTGTCGAGACATGAACCTAAGGAGAAGTCCCACCGTACCAAGGCTGAAGTCTATGTAAGAGATGGACTTTCCCTCTGTTCTTGTCCAGCCGGGTGGTGTGACACCACTGAAGCTTCCATTGATGAGCCTGAGGCCTAGGGGGTCACACTTGTTTAAAAAGAATACTGCCAAATTGTTCCGACGAGTAGCTGGAGGTAGATTTAGAGCTGGGAGGTCATACTCAATATCCAGGTTTTTTACCTGACGGCCAATTCTTCCCCCAAAAAGGTTGGTGTCTAAATCACTGGATAGTAGAATATTTGCAGAAAGATATTTTAGCTTGAGGGCAGTTAGTATTGATACCAGGTTTTCAGTGTCTCCTTCTTCCTGGGTATGAATGGATTAATGTAGATGTTCATAATCAGTCAATCAGAGGTTTGTATAGCATGGCTACTCACCTTTGAGGATCTCAAGGCGCTGGTGGAGGGGAGGAGGCTGCTGATCCGTCTGAGTGTAGAGGTTCAGTCGAAGAGCCAGGTCTTGAGGTCCTTCCGGAATTGGGTCAATGACCCAGATTGCCAGAGGTGGAGAGGCAGGGTTTTCCAGGTCTTTGGGGCTAAAGAGAAAAAGGATCTTCCTCCAGTTCTGGTCTTGTAGATCCATGGGATGGAGTCCAGGGTGAGTTGGGCGGAGCGGAGTTGTCTGGTGGGTGTGTGGAATGCGAGGCGGCGGTTCAGATATTATGGTCCTGCGTCATGGAGAGCTTTGTAGGCATGTGTGAGGAGCTTGAAGGTGATTCTCTTGAGCGAGTGGACTTTGCTGTGTTGGAGGATGTTAAGGTGAATTGCTTGAGCAAGACCACTGACTCATTGTCAGTGAAATTGCTCTCCCACCCTCGCAGCTCCACCATTAAGTGAGGCCTGCCCCTGCCCCTGCACTCTCGAGTGCTGGTGATCGAGGCCCTCCTCCACCCGCAGGTTTCCCTGCGCCTCATCCCTGGTGGTCCAGTGGACCTCTGTCTCCTTCCTCTAACTCTGCTCTTTCACTCGTTTTTCTACCTTTTATCTTTCACCTTTCTGCACTTTTCTGCATCTCTGCTCTTTTGTGCCTTATTTCTGCTCATTTTCCCTTCCTCTCGCTCTGCCCTTTCACTTGTTTTCACTCGTTTTTCTACCCTCTTTTATCTTTCACCTTTCTGCACTTTTCTGCATCTCTGCTCTTTTGTGCCTTATTTCTGCTCATTTTCCCTTCCTCTCGCTCTGCCCTTTCACTAGTTTTCACTCGTTTTTCTACCCTCTTTTATCTTTCACCTTTCTGCATCTCTGCTCTTTTGTGCCTTATTTCTGCCTATTTTCCCTTTTTCTTTATCCCTTATTTCCTCCCTTTACCTTTCCCCGCCGCTGCTGCCCCCGTGGCCCCTCCCCCCCAGCGCGACCGGCCCAATCCAGCTCCCCTCCCCGCTCCCGCCTCCCAGCTGTCCAGCCCTCCCCGACCCCCACTTAATGGCGGCCACTGCGGGGACAGGCGAGCAAGACAACTGACTCATTGTCAATAAAATTGCTCTCCCACCCTCGCAGCTCTACCATTAAGTGAGGCCTGCCCCTGCCCCTGCACTCTCGAGTGTTGGTGATCGAGGCCCTCCTCCACCCGCAGGTTTCCCTGCGCCTCATCCCTGGTGGTCCAGTGGACATCTGTCTCCTTCCTCTAACTCTGCTCTTTCACTCGTTTTTCTACCTTTTATCTTTTACCTTTTGCACTTTTCTGCATCTCTGCTCTTTTGTGCCTTATTTCTGCTCATTTTCCCTTCCTCTCGCTCTGCCCTTTCACTTGTTTTCACTCGTTTTTCTACCCTCTTTTATCTTTCACCTTTCTGCATCTCTGCTCTTTTGTGCCTTATTTCTGCCTATTTTCCCTTTTTTCTTTATCCCTTATTTCCTCCCTTTACCTTTCCCCGCCGCTGCTGCCCCCGCGGCCCCACCCCCCCAGCGTGACCGGCCCAATCCAGCTCCCCTCCCCGCTCCCGCCTCCCAGCTGTCCAGCCCTCCCCGACCCCTACTTAATGGCGGCCACTGCGCGGACGCTGCGTGGCCGCGGGCTGCGGGCGCGCCGCTGGTGCGCCGAAGGCGCGTCAAAGGCAAGCCCGTCTGCGCCCGTCCGCGACCCGACCGCAACCAGCGCCAGGAACCCTGGACCTCCGCCCCGCCAACGCTACGACCCAGCAGCACTCCACGCACTCAACCCAGGCCGCAACAACAACTGCAAGCTAGCATCACCAGCCGACTCCCACGGACCCTTCAGCTGTCACCGCTGCCGGCACACCTGCAGCACCGCAAAGAACACGGATCCAGCACAACCCGCCCACAAGAACACAACCGAACCGAAGACCCTGCAATGCAGCCTCCTCAACGTCCGATCCCTCCACAAACATGCCACAGAAATCTGGGACCTCCTCGACAGCACCACCCCGGATGTAGCGTTCTTCACCGAAACCTGGACCAACACCACCTCGGGACCGGACATCGCCATCGCCATCCCCCAAGGATACAAGATCTCCAGGAAGGACCGCCCCACCCGCCCAGGAGGAGGAATCGCCATCGTCCACAAATCCAGCCTCCGCCTGAGCACACTCCCGGACGAGCCCACAGAACTGATGGAACACCTTCACTTCAAGATACTGGCCAGCCCCACCGCCACCCTCCGAGGAACCCTCATCTACCGACCCCCTGGACCCCGCGGACCCTTCGCCAACTCCATCACGGACATTATCTCCCCGCAGGCCATCGCATCCACCAACTACACCCTGCTGGGAGACCTCAACTTCCACCTCGACAACCAACTGGACCCCAACACCACATCCCTCCTGGACAACCTCCACAACATTGGACTGCGCCAGATCGTGACCGAGCCCACGCACTCAGCAGGACACACCCTCGACCCCCTCTTCACTACAGGAAACTCCATCACCTTCAGCCACACCACCGAACTCCCATGGACCGACCATTGTTGCGTCCACTTCACCTTCAGAACACCCACCATCCACAGACACCAGCACCTGCTTCCACGAAGAAACTGGACCAAAATCACCGACGACCAGCTCACCTCCTCACTCAACAACTCCACCCCAACCATCGCGGAAAACGACGACCCCAACACCGCAGCCCGAACCCTGCATAGATGGATCTCGTACAGCACCAACACCATAGCCCCCCTCAAGAAAAACAACAATACCTGTGCCAAGAAAGCCAGATGGTTTACCACCGAACTTCGAGAGTCCAGAAGCACATGCCGCCGCCTCGAAAAGGCCTGGAGGAACACCAAATCCACAGAAGCCCACGACAACTTCAGAGCCGCCACCAACGCCCACCATCAACTCATCAGAGAAACGAGGAAAAAGCGATTGAAGACAGAATCTCCACCCACGCGCACAACAGCAAGGAACTCTTCAGCATCATCAAGGAGTTCGCCCAACCCACTAGCGAGTCTACCGACATCCCTCCCTCACAAGACCTCTGCGACAAACTCAGCACCTTTTTCCACCACAAAATCAAGAGCATCTACGACAACTTCGACGAAGACAACCAACACACTGAACCCTCACCAACCACCCCCGACACCCGGAAACCAGCGATTGACGACTGGACAGCCCTCACCACCGAAGACACACTGAAGACAATGAAGTCAATCCACTCAGGGGCCCCGACGGACCCCTGCCCCCACCACATCTTCAACAGAGCCGCCGACACCATCGCACCCATGCTCCGCCACACCATCAACCGCTCCCTGGCGACCGCCTCGTTCCCCGACGACTGGAAACACGCCGAGGTCAACCCCCTCCTAAAGAAACCCTCAGCGGACCCCACCGACCTCAAAAACTACAGACCCATCTCCCTGCTCCCGTTCCCAGCGAAAGTCATCGAGAAAGCCATCAACATCCAACTCGCCACATTCATTGAAGAACACAACATCCTCGACTCCTCCCAATCCGGCTTCAGAAAAAACCACAGTACGGAAACCGCCCTCCTCGCCGCAACAGACGACATCCGCACCCTACTGGACAAAGGAGAAACAGTAGCCCTCATCCTCCTCGACCTATCTGCGGCGTTCGACACAGTCTCCCACCGCACCCTAATACGCAGACTCTACGACGCAGGAATCCAGGACAAGGCCCTTGACTGGATCCGCTCCTTCCTCTCCGGCAGGACGCAGCAGGTCAGACTCCCCCCTTTCCTCTCGGACCCCACACCTACCACCTGCGGAGTCCCCCAGGGCTCCTCCCTCAGCCCGACGCTCTTCAACGTCTACATGGCTCCACTCGCCCCCATCGTCAGAACCTACGGACTCAACATCGTGTCATACGCAGACGACACCCAGCTCATCCTCTCCCTATCCAACGAGTCCAACACCGCCAGACGCAACTTTCGAGAAGGCATGGAAGCCGTCGCCAAATGGATGAAAAACAGCTGCCTACAACTAAACACCAACAAAACAGAAGTTCTCATCATGGGCCCAAACCCAGTTGCCTGGAGCGATACCTGGTGGCCCCCGCCCTCGGAAACCCGCCAACCCCCACAGACCACGCACACAACCTGGGAATCATCCTGGACTCCGAGCTCAAAATGGACCGCCAGATCAACTCTGTCTCGTCTTCCTGCTTCCACACCCTCCGCCTCCTTCGTAAAACCTTCAAATGGATCCCCCTCGAACACCGAAAGACCGTCACTCACGCCCTGGTCACCAGCAGACTCGACTACGGCAACGCACTCTACGCCGGAATAAACAAAAACCTCACCCGCAAGCTACAGAACATCCAGAACGCCGCCGCAAGACTGGTCCTCAACCTGCCAAAACACTGCCACATCTCCCAGCACCTGCGCACACTCCACTGGCTCCCTGTCGAGGCGAGAATCACCTTCAAGATGCTCACCCACGCACACAAGGCCCTCCACGGCACCGGACCAGCATACCTGAACAGCCGACTCAAATTCCACGCACCCCAAAGGACCCTACGATCAGCCCAGCTCTCCTACGCCGTGGTCCCCCGCACCAGAAAGACCAGATCGGGAGGCCGCTCCTTCTCCTTCCTCGCGGCCAAAGCATGGAACGCCCTTCCGCTCCACCTCAGACAGACAACATCGCTCCCCATCTTCGCAAGAAACCTCAAAACCTGGCTCTTCGACAGACCCCTCCTTGATGGATGGAACCTGCACCCCCCCACCCCCAGCGCCTTGAGACCCTTACGGGTGAGTAGTCGCGCTTTAACAAACCCCTGATTGATTGATTGATTGAGCCCAAGGTACTTTCAGTGCAATCTCTTCCACTGTATGGTGCAGTGATGTAGAAACATAGATGGAGAGGCCGAACATTGGTCAACCATATCTATTGACTTTTGTGGCTGGTTTCTGGAATTCGACAAAGCCTGTTAGAGGGACAGTTGATTGGGCCAGTTCTCTTGCAGCATAAGGAGGTCGAAGTACTTCCAAAACGGTGCGGATTAGTCATTTTCAAGTCTTTGCAAGAGCCCATATGTGTTCCAAGAGCATAGACTGAAGTTGTCCCTGCACAGGCGCTACCCATCTTTAGTTGGATTACATTTTTATAGGGTGCTTCTTGCTTGGAGAGCGGTTGACAACCAACCCCAGTTAGAGTGATTTATCTCAGTCTGCTGAAGTCATTTCCTCCTTGTTGATTTTCATTTCCAGCCGGGCGTTTCCCCTGGGAATTCGTACGGGTGAGCATGGCACATATTTTTGAACCTTGGCGTCCTTATGCACTTTTTAATATAGATTAATTCGGGGGGGGGGTATATTGGTGCAAAAGTACCGTTGGATATCCTTTGGCCCATGCTCCCTCGATTTTTATGCCCCCAACTTTAAAAGACTGGGAAGGTTGCCGAGGTTGTTTCCACCCATGTGGAAGTAAGGAATGAGGCCTGAGTGGATTCTGGTTCATGCTTTCTTCTTGGCTCTAAAAAATCGATAGCCAGGATGCCAGCCAATCTTATGTGCTGTAGGTCAGGGATAAATTGTAGAAGAAGAAGAATATTGTCCCTGTTTAAGATGTCGTGGGTCCCTCTTGATTGGTATTCAGGAGTAAAGACAGCTGAATGAGCCCAGGAGGGGATGGCAGTCGGTTGACAGAACCCGGAGTTTTCGGAATTTGAGTAAGAGAGTCGTGTGATTGGTTGGCGTGGTGCTGTTTTTGGCTGTAAGGTCCTCTGTTGGATGATTCGGTTCACAGACTTGAGTGGATATCTGTTTTGCTGTAGGTCGCTTTTTCCTCAAGCAGCCTTTTTGGCCAGCTGTTTGAATTGCTCGGACAAACGGTGGGTGCTGGTGCACTTGAGGAAGATTGAAGTGGTTCTTCTTGAGGCGTTGGGGCGTCTTGTCCCTGGCACTGTCTGTTGCCCAGCTTTAAGGGCTGTTTGGTGCAGGTGCTTGCTGCTGCTTCTAGGCAAGCTTGGTCTGTTTGTTGTTCCAGTGGTGCCGGGTCTGCAGATGAATGATTTAGCAGTGATTCTGGGGGTGGCGCTGTTAAATCTGAAGAGAGAGAAATTTTATTGGATTTGATCCTATTGAAGATAGGGTAAATCAGCTCCTGCTTTATTGTAGAGGGTGCTTTATGGGGTTTGTTCCTTTGTTTTCTTAGTCGTTTGTGGGAGCATTTGCTTAATCTTGCAGGCGGTGTGGCACTGGACTGTGGGGAGGGACCAATAGGCTGATGAGGCGACTGTGTAGATGTCGCCTGAGCAGGAGAGTGGGCAGCATTTCCTAGTTGTTGAACAGTGCTTGTTTTAGTGTATGAGCCCAAATTTGTAGAAAGGCATTTTGGGCTGCCTTGCATCTTGTCCGTTTCCTTAAGAGGAGACTGTGAGTCGTGCTCTCCTGCTGGAAGATAGGAAGGGAGGAGCTGTGACTTAAGAACCTGCAGCAAGGTTTCCATAGCTTGCGGCAGGGTGGCCAGCTTGTTTAGGATTGGGAGCACAGGCAAGTATCTACCTGACTTATAGGGGGGGTCAGCCAGTTTGGCTTCGGTTTGCGCACACATGATCAGACTGTTCAAAGTGTCCAGTTTTCTGTTGATTCCCGTGATAAGGGTCGCTAGAGAGCCGATGATGTCTTCTTGGGCGTCTAGTTTGTCCGAATGATAGGATAGAGCTGCGGCCATGGCGTGAATTGTGCTCAGCAGGGAGTGCCACACATCGGTTGCTTGTGTGGTTAGAGTGGATAAGTTGTTGATTACCAGCTGATGGCCCTGGACCAAGGAGCCTGGCTTGCAGGGAAGGGAGTTGGAACTCGGGATGCTCTGGTCTTGGCTTTTGGACCCTATTTCAGGCGCTGTTTCCTCAAAGAGGCTTGATGTAGATAAGGGAGTTCCGGGTGAAAATTAAGATAGAGTTGAGAACCCCAGAGCGAGTTGAAGCACAGTGCCCCTTGTGGCCCTCTTTTAAGCCTGTCATAGGCAAGTCTGGATGGTTGAACTGCTCTGACCTCGACTGGCCATCAGCAAGGCTGAACAAGGTGTTCACAATATGAATCTTATCCAGGTCGTCCGAGTTCAAAGTTGGCTGGAATAGTTGAGCTGTCTTGGCTGGGTTTGCGCTGTGTTCTTGAACTTCCAGGTCCGAACCCGAGTGATAAGGGTGTCTGAATACCCTGAGAGGGCTTTGAAACCTGAAGGACTAGAGGGGAACGGGGATTGACTGCTGTTTGAGGCAGCCATGGCTGCAATAAGAGCCATAGCTGGTGGCATCTCTTTGTGCCAAATCGGCACGACTGATGTAATCGTCGGCAGAGCTGTCTGCTCCGAGCTGTGCTCTTCGCCATGGGAAAAGTTAGTGTGGCGCTCAGCGAATTCATTGTACCATCTACTGTGATGTCTGATGTTGGCTGGGTTAGTGCTGGCATGGCGGCTTCTGAGGGGTCTAGGGTGCCAGCCTCTGTGCCAGCAACTGATGCTTGAATTGTCGACCGTTGGAAGAAGTCCATGATCAGAGTTCTGGAGGCAGGCAGGGACTCCTCTACTGTATCACCTCTGGGATTTTCCTGAGGAGCCAGGGACTTTGGGAGACTAGAGGCTGCCGGTCGATCTAGAGATGACTCTTGATCTATGTCTGTATCATTCTGAATCATCTGACGCTTGATGTCCATTGAGTCCGTGGTGCGGGCCTTTGTCCTTCTGGGTCTTAAGGTAGTCTTCCCCACCATTCTGCCTGTAATCTGGCCGAAGAGATTGTAACAAGATTATGGCCACTCGTACAGCTGCTGGGACTGGTGGCTGGCTTCTGGTTATTACCGAGGTTTGTCAGCTCGTCAGCTCGTTGGTGCATGTGACATCAGATCATGGGTAGCCTTGTATAGTTTGAGAACATAAAAGGAGTCAGTATTCAGTTATTCAGTCAATGAGAGTGAGCTTCTTACATGCCCCTTGACTGTGGAACACTTGTCAAGAATCTTTGTTCTGACAAGTGGGTTGGGTCTACTCACAGACTGAAGGATGTAGCTACTTCTAGTATTGTTTCTAAAGGTCACATTCTTTAATGCAATCTCTTAAGGCCAAGCCCACTCACCAGAAATCCAGCAGTTTTGTAGGGACTACACTGATCCACCCACATCCAAGCAGACTGAATTTCGACGGAAAGAAACACATCTAGAGTACAACCTTGCAGGGTGATGGGGTTGGGATGAGAGAGAGTGCGAGAGAGAAGAGGACACCGGTACTTTGCTTCCATCTTAATACTTGTGCTGGTTTCTGGGGCTTTTCTTGGACTCTTTGATCAAGTTCACATTAACTGATCATCTGTCTTGGCTTCTATTACCTTATCTGAAGAAACACTTATTATTAAATTTCAAACATTAATTGTATCTCAATACAAATGTCCCCAGTACCACTCTTACCCCTTAGATTGTTAAGACCCTCCCGTTAACAAAATACTCATGGCACACAAGTTACTGCTATCTCTTTTTCCTGAATGAAAGTTATTCCAGTCTACCAAGTCCTCTCCATGGATCTTTTTCAAATGTCACAAAATATCTCTATAAAACATTTGCTCTAACCAGAAACTAGTTACAGAGGTGCCTATAAGCAGAAAGGCTCAATCTTTCTTGCAACTATGAATTCACAGTTGACCCTAAATGTTTTGTGGGTCAGTCAGTCATAATTCTTTATTGCATAATTAATTAAAATCTTAGCAATGTGTGAACAAAAAACATTAGTATAAATCACATGTATTACGTGCAAGTCCTTAAAAACTGGCTTAAAAATATTCAACTTGCTTGGCCTCATTAACACAGTTCCCCAACTGACAATAAAAGGAGAGATTCCTGAAAGTTCTTAGTATTTTTCAGAAAGTCACTATCTTTCTTTCAAGTGTGGATTCACAGTTGATTTCAATGAGTTCTCAGAATTTCCTTACCAAGGTTACAAAGATCAGTACTAATCTGCTGCCTGTTGTAAAGACACACAATCGCTTTACCTACGTTTCCTTTATGTCTTCTCTTTTGTGTTTTTCAGGTGACCATTCGTGAGGAAACATCAGGACAGGTCTGGAGTCAATGCCGCTGCATCGAGGAATCGCTGAATTTAGAGCTGTGCTCAGAATTGGGAATCTTTTTCCGGTGAGTCTGCGTTGGACTGTTGGGCCCTTGACGGTGCTGATGCAAAACAGCTTCTGTAGAAATGGGGTTGGAATTTATAATACTGCGGCCAAAGATGGCCACCAAGATTTGGGACTCTGAAATCTTGTGAGATCACAAATAGGATCTTCTCACTGTGAACTCACGGTACCTCACAGCCTCAAAAGGCCACAGTTTCAGAACTACCAGAACGGATGCCAGTGATAACAGTTATTCACATTCCTTGCCATAGTGGGGCACCATTGGAATTTTTTGGGGTAATGCTAGAGAAGACCTTAGAATATTTTGGTGAGAAAAAGGGGCAGAGGGTAATTAATTACAGGTTGTTGGAATCAACTAGAGCCTATGCTTTAAATAAGGAATAACACATACAGTCAACTTGAGTGAAAAGGAGAAGGTTTTAAATGGATCCATTAACTGGGGGTGCCTGTGAGCCATTAACTGGATTAATTGGGCCCTTTGTGTAGTAGATTATGAGCTATAACTGGGTAGCCTCATCAATATGGTTTGCTGCAGTTTGTAACTTAGTAGCATGGTAGGTTGCAATTTGTAACTGGATAGCTAGGCGGTTCCTGACATTTGCCCTGTAGGAAGGTGTTCCGTTCTGTAGCTTGGGCTAGGTTTGGGTACGCTCATTGGGTTGGTGGCATTGGAACAGCGCATTTCAACTGCATTGAACATTTTAGATCCATCTCTGGTCAGTTAGGTCACTTTGGTGCCAGTCTTCCTGGCATTCAGCCAGTCAGGGGTTTCTGTGTGGAACAGTGAGTGGGGTTCAAGGAGACATTTTCTCTGTATTGTTTAGGCAGGGCTGTTATTTAGGTCAAACTCTGTTCATTAATAATCTAGATCTTTTCCTTTTAGGTTAGTCATGTTCTAGAGCAGATAGTTTCATGTAAAGTTTACTCGCTTTATGGTCTGTTTCTATTTGTGACTTTCCCAATCCATTATGCTGAAATATTACTTACTGTTTTTTTCTGTTTTCTGTATCAGGTCAATCTTATCTGACACTATAAAAGGGAACTGGTCATTCTGTTTGGTTCATCACAACTATCCACTCATTTCTCATTCCAGAAGCCTTACAGTTTTCCTCCCGCTTCTGCTACAAGGATTCTGGTTGCTGCTCTTGATCTGCATGCATTCTTAAATTTTTTGCTATTGCTTTTTTTCCTCTAAGAACTTTATTTCAGTGTACCACCATTTCCACTGTTCATCGTACTACCATTCTGGACTCAGAAGTAGAAATAGGAAGCAGCCGGCTTAGGCACGATCTAAAAGGAGTCAAGAAAATTGATTTAGAAGACCTGCACTTGACAACTATAGGATGCTTTGTGGTGGGCAAGGTCTGTGACTAGCACTGATCACTTATTATAGATGTTATCTCAAAGAGGTGATAGAATGCTCACAGCTCGATTGACAAGGCTAACAGCCAAGCTATAAGCTCTCCAGTGCAGAGCTGCATTTGTACCAGGAAAATGCAACAAACGTGCAAACTGCGGGCCACTTTGCAATTAAGCAATGTTAGACTATTACAAGAAGGTGGCATTTACTAGAACAGATGTGTTTAAAGGCATAAAAGAAGTGGAAGATCCAGGTTTATGTGAGAAAAAGTGTGACAAGAGATCAATAAAAATTTAACATTGGTGGTAGTAAAGCCTAAACAGAAGCTATTAAATACCTATGTCCATCCCCATACATAGGGGTAAATAAGTTGTTTCTTTTTTATATGGACCACCACCCACATGCTAATCATGCTTCATCATTGGGTTCGCACCTGGCTTGGTAGTAAGCAAAAGATAAGCTCAACCCTACTTATGGAGGGAGAACTTAGATGTCACAAAGGCACGTCCTATGGTCTATAGTGGCAGCCCCAATAGCAGGAATCTCTGGAAAAGGTTAAAATTACCTAGGATGAGACTCTTGGAGGGTTTATGTAGGGCACCCCTGACAAGATTAAAAACATTGCTGATGTCCTTGGTGCATTAATTGTGCTCCTGCATCTACGCGGTCAACATGTTTTATACCGTGTCAATTTTGCTGAATTTCTTCCGGACCTAGGATCCTACTAGCAAGCTATCAAATGTTGGGGTCCAGTACTCTGTACAGAACACACTAGTGTCATTCTCACCATGCTCTCATACATTTGTTATCACTCCTAAAGTCCAGAGTATGTAATTTGCACGCAGGATATTCTCCCTCATTCTTCTTCACAACACTGGGGGCTTCATCACCTCTTAGGCAACTACTGGTTGATGGGGGACCAGCATCACAATTACTCCATGGACCCCATTCGGACTCTGCACCTAGTCCTAGGAACTGTGAATGCCAGGTGGCCTCTGGACCTGATCCTATGTTGGTTGAGGTCCAGCGCCACACTTACTCCGTGGACCCCAGTCGGCCTCTGCACCTAGTCCCAGGAACTGTGAATGCCAGGTGGCCTCTGGACCTGATCCTAGGTTGGTTGAGGTCCAGCGCCACACTTACTCCGTGGACCCCAGTCGGCCTCTGCACCTAGTCCCAGGAACTGTGAATGCCAGGTGGCCTCTGGACCTGATCCTAGGTTGGTTGAGGTCCAGCATCACACTTACTCCATGGACCCCAGCCGGCCTCTGCAGCTATTCTCAGAATTAGGTATTCAATAGGTTCTAGTAGGGTCAGACCTCAATGTTAGTGAGATTAAGGTTAGTCAAAACTGAGATTCAGTTAGCCCGTAATAAGTTTCTCCCTCCCTCCCTGATGAGATTGGCAGTAAGAACTAGCCAGAGGAAAGAAAGATGTGTTAAGAAGTCAAGGCATTTTATAAGTTGAGAAAGAGGTGCTAGGATTTTGGCAAGGGAGACAATAATATTCCTCTTTTTGAGTTGAGATAAAAGCTTATACAGCTGAGCCACGAGGGACATGCCAGATACATGAAGGAGTAATTTTAGTGGCCAAGGATGGAAGCCATGCTTAAGTTATTTAAAGAATGTTATTTGTCTCATAAACTATGTGTTGTACCATCTCAACCAGTGGAATTTCCTGAAGGTGGCAATAGATATAATGGGTCCTTTTTACTGTTATTCAGAGGAGCAAAAGGTGTACACTATCCTAACAACTGTTCATTGGGTAGCAGAGCTTTTAGAACATTATCGTTGTAGGGGAAAGAGCTGCCCGAACCCCAATTTTGAAAGTGAGAAAGTGCACGATCAACAAAGGCATTGTAGACAACATTACTAAGATACAGAACTACGGCATACTCCTTATTTGAATTGCTGAGGGCAAGAGCCGGCAACTAAGTTGAAGCCTGGTGTATAGTTTAGCGCACAGGTTACTCCATCACAAGTGTGAACTGCCTTATTACAAGTGCATTATCTCCTATGGCACTTGTATTGACGCCAGCTGGATATACGTCATGTTGTGACCGAGTAACCCATCCGCCAAACTCTGAATAGGGCCAGAGGGTAAAAGAGGTAGTACTGCGTTCATGGATTTGGGAGGGTTTGAGGAAAACAGAAAGGCTAGGAGGAGTAATGGTATCTGTCATGGTTTGACAGAGTCTGACAAGGGATGATGAAGGAATATATGGACAAAAAGAGATGGAAAGCAAAGGTGGTGGATAATAGAGGTGGCCACGTTCTTTATATTTTAAAAATCTATCAAAAAAAATGCGAAATAAGACGTGGAGGGATCTGTCAGAGTAATAGATCTGTCAAGAGAATGGTAAGCTGTAGAATTTCAGAAGAATGTCAAGTTTCTATAGTAATCTGTTCAAGGAGGAGAGGGTAGAAGAGGCAGTATTGCGTTCATGTATTTGGGAGGGTTTGAGTAGAACAGAAATACTAGGAGGAGTAATGGTGAGACAGTGCTGAGGACTGGTAAAGGGAAGAGGATGAGGTTTGGTGATGCTGGATGCTGGATGAGAGTGTGTTGGGTCCGCAGGAAGAAATGTACAAGTGCATAGAGCTGTAATGAGAGATTTTTTGAGCCGCTGGTGACCCAGGAAGTTTAAGGATTTTTTGGTAGGATAGGTTGTACATTTTCATTGTTCTTTAGGATTTGTTGCATATGTGTGTGGTATGTGTGTGTGGGACTTGTGCATGTAAGGAGCAGATGTGCACTATGCAGCTGGGGAGATGCACATGCATATGTGGAGTGAAAGTTATGTGAGAGAGTGTGGAATGTGTGCATGGAATGTTTGGAAGTGGTTGGGAGTTTGGTGTCTGCTGAATTCACTACGATTTTCGGATGCTTCTATAAGGAGCATTTATTTATTAGTAAATTATTTGTGGAATCTTATTCTCCATACGAGGCAGCTGTGAGACAGAGGAAGGGGCAAGACTGCGAACACAATATATAATTTACATGTTTAATGCACTTTCCAATTTGCACCATATAAAAACTATAAACAAAAGGATATGAACAAACACTGCAACATTCCCTATACCAAATCTAAAAAAAATGCTACATAGGAAAAACACACAACAATGTGTTCAGTCCTCCCCAAATATATTGTTCCTTTCGGGAAAGGTTAGCACGCACTGGGAGGCTGAGCAAAAGGATGAAGGGCTGGAAGCCCATATCATGGCATACATCAGTCAGCGGCGGCTCCTCCACTAAGGCGGAGGAGCGTCGCCCCACTGATTTTCAGCAGTTCAAAAAATAAAATGATAATGACACGATGTTATTATAATTGTATTTTTCATTGCGACCAGGTTAGCGCGGGGCGAGGCTGGGCTGTCAGAGCAGGGGGAGGAGGAAATATGTGCACTTAAGTGCGCATGACGGTTTGGCCAGCCGTCTTGGGCCTGCCAAACCGTCATGCGCACTTAGCATGTTCTCCACCTGACTGTATTGCACAGCCTGGTTGGAGAACATGCACAGGCTCCCACTGCCTGTCTGAGCACCGAACAAGGCCGCTCAGTCCAATCATCATGCTGCCGTCATACTGGTGACATGAAAAACACACAAGATGATGGACGGAATGTTGCACATTGGCAAACATTCACCCCCAGTGACAGATCTGGGTTTAATCCATCGTTATTTTGCTTCACCATGCCACCCCAGTTCAGACATAGCCATATGCAAATCAGTCTTGACCCTGTGCCTCATGGGAACAGTCCAGACCGAACTGCCAAGCCATGTCTTCCCTGGACCAGAATCAAGCATCCTAGGACCGGTTTCGGGCTTTCAGCCCTCATCAGCCAGGATAGCTTGACTCCAGTGGCGTAGTGAGCACGGGACCCACGTCTGGGCATACCCTTCCCACTTAGGGCGAAATGCAAAACACACAAGATGATGGACGGAATGTTGCACATTGGCAAACATTCACCCCCAGTCACAGATCTGGGTTTAATCCATCGTTATTTTGCTTCACCACGCCACCCCAGTTCAGACATAGCCATATGCAAATCAGTCTTGACCTGTGCCTCATGGGAACAGTCCAGACCGAACTGCCAAGCCATGTCTTCCGTGGACCGGAATCAAGCATCCTAGGACCGGTTTCGGGCTTTCAGCCCTCATCAGCCAGGATAGCTTGACTCCAGTGGCGTAGTGAGCACGGGACCCACGTCTGGGCATACCCTTCCCACTTAGGGCGAAATGCAAAACATACAAGATACTGGTGACAGCAGCGGTGTGATTGGCTTAGGGGAGCCTGTGTGCTTCCTGTTTACAAGAGGAGAGACGACGGAGGAGAGATGGCGGCCATGGAGAGGTAAGTATTATATTTTTTTTTCATCCCCCGCCCACCACCCCCATTCCCTCCCAGCCACCACTGCATCAGGTAGGAAAGCATGCATAGCTGTTGCTGGTGATCGGCAGTGATGGAAAGCATTGACAGACTGGCAAGCATCTTGTAACAGAGAATGCTGTAGGTAACAGGCTGTCATTCAAAGTTATGGCAAAAGCAGAATAAGCCCCTGAAAGGCAATGACACTCTAACTAAAGCTCTGGACATAACCAGGCAGTTTGGTATTCTCTGGGGTCTGCAGAACGATTCCAGGATGGAAAGACTTTTGCCAATGGATGGGACAGTACATTGTTCCATATGCACTCTCCCTGCCAAAGCAAAGAGAAAACTTAAATGTTGTACAGTTTCTAGATTATCAGCACTGGTAGCGGCTAGGTGTGCAGGTCAACAGGCACTTTGGCCCTGGGTGGAAGGCGGGAACTTGTCTGTGTTTTCCTGGGTGATGAAGGTGCGAAGTAAAGTTGGCCCCAGGCTTCTTTCTGGCTCCTTCACAAGAAGTATGAGGTGTTTTTGGGCCCCCAGCGGAGCAGCACCCTCTCAATGCACCAGGACAGAAAAAGAGATTAGGCACAGCCCTATAGAGATCTTCTGCCCATGGTGATGATCAGTGTCCAGGAAATGTGGTCTTCTCTGTTCAGTGCCTGCCTTGCGGACCAGTATTCTGGATGATCCTAGAGAGGTAAGGTGTACGCTTGACTTTAGAAGTCAATCAGAGAAGAACATATGTCAAAGAAAGAGGGAAGGGGGGACCAGGAGCTGGTTAAAGGTCCAGTGCCTGTGCTCCTAGAATAAAGTGTAAATGCACAAAGGAGGACACTGTTCCTAAGGAGGTATGCAAAGTATTGCTATCTCCTGAGAGGAAAAAGAAAAAGAGGAAAGGGGCAGAAAAGGGGAAATAAGTAAAGTTAATAGATAAATAAACTAGGCCTTGGACTCCCAAAGTGTAAGGGAAGAACAAGTCTGTTCCTTGTTGCCCTCACACACCCCGAAGGATGTCATGCTTCATCATCGGGCGGTTGCTCTCGTTGGGCCGGCGCTGCAATGCCCAACGGGTCCCGAGGGTCACTTTGTCGGAGATCTTCTGCGGACTGCCGTTTGGTGCATGCGAGAGTGTGGAGGGAGTCCTAAATGAGGAAAGTGCAAGTGTGTGTGGTGATTAAAAATGACTAAGGGTTACAACAAGATCTAATTTTAATAAGACGGAACCCGTGTCAAAATAAAAAACCCGTAAGTTAAATGTTACCTATGAGGCGTAATGTGCCTGGGTAACTCAAAAAGGTCAAGGTCAACATGTTTCGCGCCTCTGTTGGTCCGTAGGATCCGTGGCGCTTCTTCAGGACCAGGTGTGTATTGTGGTGTTATGTGGTGCACGTGAGGAATCAAAGTGCACAGTGGATCAAGAAATTTAAGCGCGTGGAAGGTAGTCACCCTCCACGGTATTCAGGGCAGGCCCAACCTAGAGGCTAGTACCGGTGGGCTACAACTAAATAGTTGAAACTGCTACCTGATAAGAAGCCTAAAATGCCAGGAGAAGTACTCCAGAGGGCTAAGAACGTGGGAGGCCCGCACCTTACCGGGATAGAGCTTCGGGTGCCGGCTCGTCTAACACCTACCCACACCTCACGTCTGCCCGACAGTGACTGTCGGGCAGACGTGAGGTGCGGGTAGGTGTCACCCGATCCACTGTGCACTTTGATTCCTCACGTGCACCACATAACACCACAATACACACCTGGTCCTGAAGAAGCGCCACGGATCCTACGGACCAACAGAGGCGCGAAACATGTTGACCTTGACCTTTTTGAGTTACCCAGGCACATTACTCCTCATAGGTAACATTTAACCTACGGGTTTTTTATTTTGACACGGGTTCCGCTCTTATTAAAATTAGATCTTGTTGTAACCCTTAGTCATTTTTAATCACCACACACACTTGCACTTTCCTCATTTAGGACTCCTCCACACTCTCGCATGCACCAAACGGCGGTCCGCAGAAGATCTCCGACAAAGTGACCCTTCGGGGACCCGTTGGGCATTGCACGCCGGCCCAACGAGGAGCAACCGCCCGATGATGAAGCATGACATCCTTCGGGGTGTGTGAGGGCAACAAGGAACAGACTTGTTCTTCCCTTACACTTTGGGAGTCCAAGGCCTAGTTTATTTATCTATTAACTTTACTTATTTCCCCTTTTCTGCCCCCAATCAGAGAAGAACGTCATCTAATTTCTTGTGCTGGGCCTTCCCAGACAAAGTCCTCACGTTAGTTTCCCAACCTGCCAAGAAAGCTAACCTGACAGATGACTACATATATGCTCAGTGGATGGCAGCCGGAGCAGCACTTGAGCACAGAAAGTCCATCTCCAAAACATAGGCTAACTGAAGTCTCTTCTAGGCTCTGCTCCTGGCAAGAAGTGAAGATCTGATGACGGGCAATAACTCCCTATTGCTCACACCCTGCTCAGGATCAGGAGAATAAATGCATGGCGCTCCCTGGGAAGCCAAAAGTTCTAGAAATTGCCTGGGTCTAGGTGTCAACCCGAGCTCCCCAGTTTCCCAGTTCCGTGCATGAGCAGCTCATCCACTCCAGGTTTTTACTTAGCATTCAGGGGCGTGTGGTCCTGTTTATCCCATGTTCAAATCAACACTGAAAGTCCCAGAATGCAAAGCAAAGGAAAAACGTGAACTGGATTAACTGCTTATGCAAGAACATGTGAAAGATGAGCGCTCTGGACTACTTTGCGAGCTGGGTAAAGATGAAGGAAGATGGAGGAGATTTCTCTACTATAAAGATATCAAACCTTTTAATGAATAATACATCCTGCATTTAAAACATAGCACAATAGCAAAGTAATTTTCTCCTTTATATAAAAATACGTTGTAGCCATGATTGACAAAAAGTACTCAAAGATAGTGCCAGCAAGATAAAAAATGATATTTCTTGCAGAAATAGGGCCTGATTCACAAATGCAAACTTACACTTTGTGTGCTTACAATTTTTGCAATTCTAAAAGCAACTTAACGAATAGTAACTGTTTGACTGTCTATCGTTTTATGTGAGGAGCCTCTGCCACAAATGTGGAAACTCCGCAGTCGTAAAGATACTACTCATAAAATTCCTTTGTGAATTGCAAAAAATCATAAACTTATACAAAAATGTAAGTTTACCTTTATGAATCAGGCCCATAGTGTTTATAATTCACCCATCGTTCATTCATAGCACTTTCGATGTGTTTGCCAACTTTATCATTCATTTTTTAATCCAGAACATTCAGAGTAACCATCAAAGTGTCATGATAAAGGAACTCGGAACTGGCGCAACAGATGGCGTGATGTCATTATGTATTTCTAAGAAAGTTCCAGCGTGCCCTTTGGTCACTAAGGACCTTTCGCAATGTTTTGAACAATAAAAAACATAAAGCATATAATAGTTCATAAAGCCAGGGTGAGACTAAGCAACCAGAGAACGGTGCATTTTGTTCAAAGGTTATATTGTGTTTCCATGACTGAGCAGTAACCTTTATTGTACAAGGCCGCAGATGTTAACTGAGACATTCCATGATTTTAGGTCGAAGTTTAAAAAAATGAAACAAATTCTGCGCTAAATGGGCTGTAAAAAAGATGTTGGATTTTAAGGAATGGCTGCTGGCATGGAGCTGACAGGTTGAGCCCAGAAGCTCGCCGTTGAATATATCCGAATAGCAAGAGACAATACCAGAATCATTAAGGCACTAGTCTTTCAGAGAGATCAAACGGCATCCAATCATTTCCGCCATTTTCTTTTTTCAGATTACATTACCTTGCGGGCCAATTACATTTGAATAGGAAGCCTAACGGCTAGAGCGGTGGACCTTGAAGCTGGGGAACCGGGCTCGAGTCTCGTCAGGGACGCTCAACATCCTGTGATTCTGGGCAAATCACTTAATCTTCCCATGCCTCACAAAATAAATGTGTCCGTCTGTAACACAACTGGTGCTCATGTCAGGGTCGGATTGGGATGACAATTAGGCCCAGGCACTCCTAAAGAAAGTGGCCCACATTCCCGGATCGTGCCCTTTTATGAAACACCAATTGATTAGTCTCATTGGGCATGTTTATAGAAATGTTCTGTAATTTTAACATTTTATAGCTTATAAAGCCAGTAACGTGGGTAAAAACTAGAAGCACTGAGTTTTGGCCAGGCGGGCAAGATGAAATATAATGGTCCAAAGGCCACAATACCTGATCTGACGGGTATTTTAATATCCTTGCCTGTACGAAAATGACAAAAATCACCCGAACTCGGTATTATTTCCCTAATCAGTAGGTATTTTAAACAGTAAACGTAAGGCAAATGCACTTTATATTGATTTCTAAAGCTGCCTTAATGATCCGTGACTGATCGTCAAATTAACAAAGGCAGAAAAGCCATGTTAAAAAGGAATAAGGTTTTTATTATATATAAAGATTCGTCTTTAATTATTATGCTCTAGCGTTTACAAAATTTTAATACATGAACAATGGCCGGTTATTTTTTTTATGTTTTTTGTAGTTTTATATAGTGTGAAATGATTTCAAGGGCATTGGATTTATTTGCATGAGCACCAGTTGCTTTAGAGGAGATCAAATTCGCTTTTATTTTTCAGCCCAGGGAGATTAAGTGATTTTCCCAGAATCACAGGATGTTGAGCTAACGCGGGACTCCAACATAGTTCCCGAGTTCCAAAGTTGGCAGCTCTGGTCAAGGTAGCCTCACAGCTAGGCCTATGCAAACACACCGCCGCCCCCTATTTACACTCAGCCCAGAAAGACACTGGGGCTGAGGTACAACACCTGGCCCCCAGCAAAGCCCCTGCATACTCTCTCCCTCCCCATCCACCAAGGCCTGAATGTGATGTGATGGCTCAATGGGGGAGGGGCCAAGGGAAAGACAGCAGTGCTTTTGTGCTGGGTCAAACTCAAGGGAGTGAGGTCAGAATGACACTACATTCAGAGCAACAACTGGCCCCCAAGGAGGCCGCTTCCCACTCACCCACTCCCCAGGCCACTATAGCCTCAGGCATATGGCCTGGCAGAAGAGGCTCAACTAAAGCCAAATTTGGGGGGGGGTGGGCTAATAAAAATTTCGGGGGGGGGGCTAATTCTTTCAGCAATAGGCAGAGTGGAGATGCAGGGGCTCTAAAAGGGGTGAAAAACAACAAAGCTTCGTTAACAAATGAATGGTCTTTTAAAGACCTGTGAAGTACTCAGGTGCGGCTGCAATAAGACGGACGCCAGACAAGCCAGTCTACAGGAGCTCAAGAACTGTGTGTGTGTGTCCCCGGGGAAGCTGTCTCAGCCTGGGCTGACACACACGACGGGGGGGGGGCTAAAGCCCTTTCAGCCCAATGTGCGTTGCGCGCCTGCCTGGCAGAGGTGGAAGGAAGGAAAGAGCAAAGCTTCTGGGTCGACCTGGGAGGTGGGTGGGGGGCAATGGGGGCTGAGGTGAAGATGGCCCATCGGCCATAGCACCTGACACTGACCCCCCCCCAGCAAGGCTTCTTTACTCTTCCCATCCCCGCCTCTGTTTGACAGCCCGGCAGGGGACAGGGAGCACTGCTTTTAGGTGTCCATGCAGCCCCACAGGCGCTAAGCTGAAGTCTGCGATGCAGTGGCGTAACGAAACTTGAGGGGGCCCCCCTGCAAAGCACAATGAGGGGGCCCCCCCAGCGGCCCGGCCCACCACCTACCACTATGCCCCACCAGCAAAAATAAGCAGTCACCTAAAGCCGTATTTTCAGCACTTATCTGTGCATACTTCGAACAGCAAATAGAAATAGGATGCGCTTTAATTGTGTTCTAGGGCTGCCTGAATGATCCATGACTGATAATTAAAGGGAACAAAGACAGAAAAGTCACATTACAAATGAATACATACATTTTTATTTATAACCCTATTTAGTGTCAAGACGAGGTCTTTCAGGGTCTTTAAACACATGGCTGGCATTTTTCTTTTGGCAACCCTACTTTATATTCCTTTTCATGAAATGCATTCTCACACTACAGCAGTAAATGTAAATTTCAACTGTAAGGTATAGGCAGAGTGGGGGCCCTCTTTTGGTCACAGCATGCCTAGGCTTTCGGGTGTCAACCTGCCTCAGGCCCATGGTTTGTGCTGCTTGCATTCTCTAGTTATGCCTTACTGGCCTACGCTCTCCTATTCCCATCTACCTGCACTCGTTGGGGCTACCCTGGTTGTACAGATA
>CAWUFW010024115.1:0-65395 GCA_963921515.1 Calotriton arnoldi
AAACGGGCAGATTCTCAGAATCTGCCCCTTTGCGATCAGTATTTTTGCATTTGGGATGCATCATCCCAAATGCAAAACTCGTAAATTAAGTAATCGCAAAATTTGCGATTACTTAAATTACGATTGCATTTAAGGAATCGCAAATTACGATTCCTTAAATGCAATGCATTAAACAAAATTATTTAGCGATTTCGCTAATAAGAATCGCAAATTACAATCAATCTAAAGTTGATGGTAATTTTCGATTTCTCTGAAAAATGCACTAAAGTGCATTTTTCAAAGTCACATGTTACACACACACATGCCCTTGGGGTATCCTTTTGGAACCCTTGTACTCCTTGAATAGACATGCAGCAATTTGCGAGTACCTATTGGGTACTCGCAAATTGCGCATGCAATTCTATTGATTCCTATGGGCCTCTAGGCCCATAGGAATGAATGGGTAGTAATTCCTTAATTGCGACTCGCAATTCTGCGAGTCGCAATTAAGGAATTTTAGGGAATCGCTACTTTTGTAAGAATTCCTACATGCATAGGCATTTGTGATTCCTTATTAGCGAATCCTTAATATTCGCTAATAAGGAATGGCAAATTACATTTTTGATGCATGTGCCCCACTGTTCTTTCTTTCTGGCTAGGCTTAGTTATAACTTTTAGCATGCTTATTAATGGACGTTACCATCAGCAAAGACCTGCAGCCGAAAAAGTAAATTTGATTCTGAAGCCACATCAATCTTCTCATCGTGAACAAAGAGACTTGTCATCAGTGAACAATACAGCAGTTCCTAGACCGGACGGTATAGTTTGGTACAAGGTTGATTTCGATATATTCGGTCCTACTGAACTTTTAAAAGTTTCTCATGTATTTAAAATTTCATTGAGTGATATCATTACCTCCAGTACATTTTCTGATGATTGGGACTCTGAAACTGTTAATAACATTTTGTCTGATTTAGAGAAAATCTGCCGCATTTCCGAACACTGAAATGCTAGAAAGTACTTCAGACTATGACACTTTGTACTGTTACCAACATTATGGTCATCATTTCTTACACAAATCTATAACACCTAGAAATGTTTTTGAGTACCACCAGTGGGAACATTATGCTACACCACCAAAAGGTAGTTCGCAAACATTTGCACAGAAATTTTCATATTTTTCAGGGTTTAACACTTCTGACCCGATGTCATTTTATTATAAAGTCACATCCACATCGACACAGAAAATTATGTTGACTAACACCAAACAGATTTACTCTGCTTCCTTTACCGCCCGACTGTCTGAACAGGGTTTTGACCTATGGAAGGACACAATAGACTTAAAATCAGTCTGGGGTTCTAGAGACTGGCAAGTCCAGGGAACAGAAGCGCTATTTAGAGCATGTCTCATTCCACAGCAGATGATATTTCTAAATGACACTGTGCAACAGACATCCTGTCTTGGACTAGCCAAGAACAAGGACCTGAACACACCTCGGTTTCCAACACCCTCACAGATGGAGGGGTGGCAAAATTCAACTTCACAAGAAGGGGTAGAAATAGATGACATTTTTCGGTACAATAGATCAGATCCTAATTGGAAAGGATGGTTGGTTTGGCCCATAGACACAAACAGATGTCAGCAAAGATTCTGGGGTACCACCGAAGGGTTCAGTATCCATAGGCCAGACCCACGCTATGTACAAAGAGAACATCCAGGGGTAGTGACATCCTACAGTGTTGGGAAGTTGTGCCTTGATTGGCTAGAAACCTCAACACTCACAGAAGTGAAACAGCACTTATCCTTACTCACACATGACATGGATCTTAGGGATTTTTTACTAGGTCTCAGGAAATCACATCAGAAACGTTTCATATATGCTGGCATTCATGCTGCCTACAATGATATTGGGAAAATATCCCAACAAGAGGCCGCAGAGAGAATACGGGAAATAGACCGTATTAACTTAGAGAAGGCATTAGCGGTAGTGAATAATGGGTTAACAACTTTGACCTTCAGGATATATTCCTTAGGCAACATTGTGTCTTCTTCAATAGACATACTGGAACAAGATTTGGCCATATTACAATACAGGCAATCTCAGTTACGTTCTATTATGTTGTTAAGCTGGACACTGCAATCTTTGCGTGCAGGCTATGTGCCTTGGCGTTTTATCAACAGTACGTCTCTGTTTTCTGAATACAATCTAACAGATAAACAGGTAGAAATGGCACAAAGGGGAGCAAAATATACAATGCTGCGTATTGAAAAACTGGATAGATTACCATTTACGGTAGCGGAATCACCATCCACGGAATGGCTAATCCATGGCCACATCACTCTACCGGTCACTACTTTTCAGTTTCAGTATTGCCTTGAGCAAAAGCAGGCAGGCAAACATAAAAAATTTGGTAAGGAATACATTAAGGAATCCTGGGAATTACCGTACAGATTTCGATGCCGGAGTGGGGATCGAGAAGTGTTTCTAAGCGGTACAAACTGCAAGAACGCTTTGAGTGGTTCTCTCATGTGCCAGGATATTTTACTACACGGAGCTTGTAATGGTTCAGTAGCGAACTTGTCCTGCCACCTGCAAGGGACTCCAGCAGCCGTGATTACACCGGTATTCAAGCTGCTCTCGAATGGGAGTTACTTGATGCTGAATGATCAAGGTTGTTGTGGGATGCTTCCGGGGATTGCCTATCTGGTCATGGTGAACTCCAGGGTTACTTGCTGTATGAAAGTATTGTTTCCCCAACAAGTACAGTCAGGGAGACGCCACTATGGCCTTCAGCTAAATGTTTCCTTTATACAATTTGATACTTTGAGCAGAATGAAAGCCATGCTTTTACAGCAAACTGTGCCCTTAACCTCCGCCCGGGAGACCCTTGATCTTCAAATCGCAAGGACCTCGGCTGAGATACAGGCACTCATACGTACAAACTGCCCCTCTCATTTCACAGAAATGGTGGGACGTATCTTTAATATGTCTGATACGAGTGGTATTGTACACCTATTTAAGACCATAGGGTCAGGATTTCTAAACACCTTTCAGACAGTCCTCGGAGTTATTCCAAACTTTATACATTCCGTATATGGAAGTATTTTTGGAGGTCTTCCGCTGATCCTGCTGTCAATAGCAGGGATCTTGATTATTATTTTTCTGCTATGCAATGGACGGCCCAATCACCAACGAGATGGCAAAAGCACTCCTGGAGCGCAAATACAGTGAACGCATGGTACAACATCTGGGCACACCTCGCCTGCGGGAACTGAGCGCCTCTTGGTTCCTATCGTTTAGACCAGTCTGGATGGACTGCATCTTACCTGTTCTTCAATGCCTGTTTTGCGGAGAAGAATGTGTGTTAGATCTCTGTCTGACACTTCCATCGGCAACGCCACCGGACATGAATACCATGCTGGATCCGGTGAGGGTCCATGCTCGGCAATGTCCCCAGCATATTCCTATCTTGATGGCCGCATTCCTCAAGAACCCGCAAGTGCCTTTTGCTACAACTGGGTTGAGCATCAGCTCTTCCACTAGCACTCAGGTATCGGCTACATCACCAGCTGCCTCTGCACCAGCTATTGGCAGTTCTGAGTATCATCTGTGCTCAATTGACGTGCTCTGCGAGGTATTACAGGGATCGCCCTCTGCACCAGCGAGCGACGGCGATGTTACGTCTCCTAGCCAGGACACTTAATCTATAATTGGCTCATCGTGTGCTGGGAAAGAATTTGGTTTTTCCTTTTTGTTTCAAAACTCAACTAAATTTGGAACATTTCCTTTAATTGACACTTTCGCTGGGAAAGCATGGCCTTCTGACGCTTGTGGAAGTTCGATTTATATAAACGAACTCAACTAGGACTTTGGCTTAGAGTGACATTTCCAATACTAACTTTCGTAAATAATTTTTTTCTTCCCCCTATTAGACTATTTTTAAATGGTTTTAAAGACAATATTTTATGATGCTCACTGATAGTTTTATGCGCTGCTACTAGTAAAAAGAGTAGTTCACTTGCATTTTTAACATTGTTGACTGTTCGGAAGAGGAGTGGGTGTTATGTTTCATATAGGTACCCTAATATAGGCCTGGGTAATATCATACACCTTCACCTACATTTTCTCCCCTATACTACACAGTAACGAGCCTTTAGGATTGAACCTTTACCTAGTTCTAGTCCTGGGCACAGAAGGAGGGTTTTTCCCTGAACAATAGCGTCCTATAACTCCATCAATGGACTCATACAGTATGAATGAATATTCATGAGGGTTCTTGGAAACCAGGCAGAGGCTACACCACCTGCATAATATCTACATACAAGGTTCATCCCATACGTCATCCTCAAATCCAACAATGGCTAATACAAGAAACAAGGGACAAAGAAACCCTAGATACTTTTTGTATAAATACAGCACATCTTGCTAGTGTTGGAAGAGGAGACCGAGACTTACAGGCCGACACACTGACCAGAGACACTGAGGCTCCTGCATGCAGACGCTCCAGCTGACAGTGGTCTAACACATCCCTCGCTGGGCGTCCAACTCAAGACCAGGACAGGGTCCCACACTCTCTCACTTCAGGTAATGGGGTTAGACTAAATCCTAGAGGGATTCTTGGCTTCACACCTACTCACATGCTAGGTACACTTAGGTACATCTAGATAGGCATCGTAGGAGTACGCACACTTTTATCATGCATTTTATATTCATGTATGTATTCATGATTATTGCAAGATGGTAGAACTATACTATCCTTTTATTTTCACTATACTGCTAATCATATATATCTGCTACTGTCTAACGGTTGTTGCAGCACATCAATTTTACACTAGAAGAACAACTGTGCAATAAATTCTTATTGTAACACGCCCGACTGTTTCTTCTGTGTAACTCTCTGAGATCGAATAAGTGAGCAAGAGTGACTGAGCGAAAAGTAGTATATTGTTTCCACGATCCTGGGGGATCAGGGTTGTCAAGTTCTGAGGTTGCCAGAAACTATTCTCTCCCCGATAAGAGGAGATTCTAGTGGCACTGTGAGCTAGCTAAAACAGAAAGGCTAACATTCTCGGTGGGGGTGCTCAGAGCCAGTCTGCCACCAATCCTACAGTTTATGTTATCCGAACGCGCAGATCCTGTATGGGTAATATAGGAACTACACAACATTATTTGCTGCTTTGAAATGGCCATCAATCATCTTTGAGCAGTAAATTAAACTTAAAATATCTGCTGGTGCATTATGACTTCAGGGCATGCATTATTGCATCACAAAGCATGTACATACACTGGGGCCATCTTGAAATGTTGCTGGTTTACGTCGAGCTTGCAACAGCACATGTGCTGTATGCGCTCTCGCTTGCAGGAGTATTGTTTACAATGAAGGGCTTAGCTTCCCTCCTCGCTTACCATTTGCTGGCTTAGTGTCACTCTTCTTTGCTGCCTCCTAATTGGTCAGTGCAAGCCTAGCATCACTTCTGTTCCCTTCTTTGGAACATGGACCAAGCACAGATTGATTCAACATAATCAGGGCCTGTTTACTGCTTGCGCTGTGCTGTGCTGGAGGTACTATTTCTTCTTTCCCCACATACCCATCCCTTCTCCATGTTGCTACCCCAGTTTGATGCTCCCTCCTTGCTTGCCCGCACCTTCCTCGTATTGTTTATCCCCTCTCCCGTTGTGGCTGCTCCCACCCTCCTGATGTACTATGTGGGGTAATTAGCAGTGCATGGCGATGGCATGAGTTATAGTTACCATAGGGCATGAGCTATAGTTACTCGAAATAATTATAGCTGTTGACTTTTAGTGGTTTTGTACATTTATAATGGTATGTTGTCACTGAAATTCTCACCTAACTATAACACAACTTTAACCTTTGTTTTTGTCTAAACTCTAAAACCCACTGAAAGTCACCAGTTATAGTTATTTCAAGTAACTGTAACTGACCGTGCACTGCTAATTACCCCACATATTACATCACTCATTACATCTTCTATGATATCATTGATGATATCACCTGCAACTTTGCAGTGAAATTATTGATGAGAAAACTCTGTATGGCGACGGGGAGAGTTATAGTTACCTTAGGGCATGAGTTATAGTTAGTTACTTGAGATAACTATAACTGGCGAATTTCAGTGGTTTTTAGAGTTTAAAACATTACGATGTAACTGAACATTTCACCTAACTATAACGTTACTTTAACCTTTGTTTTCTTCAGTGAATATAGATATGTATATGCACACACAGGTAGAGGGGGTTTGGTCATCTCTGTAGTGGGCCAATACCTACTTTGCTTAGGCTTTTTTCTTTCTATTCATCGTATTTTCTTTTATTTTTTTAGTCTTGTGTTTAAACTATGGGCTTGATTTAGAGTTTGGCGGACCGGGTAACTCCGTCACAAACGTGACGGACATCAAGTCCGCTGTATTACGAGTCCATTATATCCTATGGCACTTGTAATGCAGTAGAGGGGATATCCGTCATGTTTGTGATGGAGTAACCCATCCACCAAACTGTAAATCAGGCCCAAAGTCTTCAAGTTCCAGTAATTTTCTGAGATGTACATTGTAGAAAATTGGGTTTTTGATTGATGGGGGTGAAGATCCTACTCAAACAAAAGCCACAATCCCTGTCAGGGTGAATCACTAAAAGCCACTAAATTAACCTGTGCTTAACCCTCTAGTAGCTTGGCACAAAAGGAGTCAGGCTTATCTTAGAGGCAATGTGTTAAGTATTTGTGCAGCACTCAAACAGTAATAAGGGGAAAACACAACACAAGAAAAATCCCACACCAAATAAGAAAAATAGAGTAAAATGTTAAAAATTATTTGACACCAAAATGACAAAAATTCAATCAGTAGAACTGGAATAACGAATTTTTAAAGTTTTTAGTAATAACTAGTGCATAAAAGATCAATGTGCCAGCTGCAGACATCTAGTCATGTGAGTCCGGGGCAAAGTCAAAAGTTATGGCTGACCGCGATGAAACGCAGTTTGGATACACAAGGTGGATTGGGCCCAGTCTCAGCTTACAATCGGACTTAGAAGAATTTTTGAAGAAAAATGCCTGAGAAGGTAAAGTTCAGCGGGGCAAGGTTCAGCAGACAGGGTTCGAGGAAGTGGCATCGTCATCAGGGAGCTGCTGGATGAAGTTGCGAGGAAGGTTTCTACATTAAGACACAGTCTCTGGAAGTTTAAATATCCAGCAGAACGAAGCTGCAGGCTCCAGGAGGCTGGATACCCTTCCGAAGAGGTGCCGCTGCACAGGATTTGCTGCTGCAGAAAAGAACATAGCGGGAGCTACCGCGAAGTCAGGCCGACTAGCGAAGCACCTTGGGGGGATCGACAAACAGGTAGGTCCTGCCCTCCTATCAGTTGTCAAAGCTCTTTGTGGCTGAAATATTGAAAGTCCCAAGTTTTGGATTTTGGGCTATCTAGGTGCCTTTTGCCAAGGGTCCAGGACTGAGGGGGCACCACTTGGAGGGTAGGACTCACTTGAGGTAGAGTCAAGGTGCAAATTAAAGGTTGTTGGAGCTTTGTATGTCCTTGTAGCTCAGACCAGGAGGCCAGCCTACTAACCCTTGGAGTCACTCTGGTAGTCCTGCATTCAAGCAGAAAGGCAGGCCTCAAGCAACAGGGAAGTCCTCAGAGGGTACAAGGCAGTCTTCAAGCAACAGGGCACACCTCTAATAGTAGCAGGACAGTGCTCTCAAGTCCAAAGCAGGCCTCAAGCAGAACTGCAGTCCTCAGAAATACAAGGCAAGCAGTCCTCTGAAATACAAGGCAAGCAAGTCCTCCACAGGTCCAGGTGTGAACTGAAGAGTGGGTCTGAGGTTCCTATTTTTATACCTGGTGCCAGCTTTGAGGTGGAAGAAACTTTTGGAGTTCTCCACCACAGATGGTTCTGGAATTTCGATCTTCCCTGTCCCGGCTCCAAGAGTTCTGAGGTGACAAAAGGCTAGCTCTTTTTGAGTGTGCTCAAGCAGCTCGTTTGAAATGTTAGTGGGGCAGGAAACAGCTCTGGTCCTCCCAACCTGGCCGGAAGGCCCATCCTGCCAACACCTATTCCCTCTTTGTGTCACTGTCTGGGACATATACACAAAGGCCAACTGCCATGCTAATCACAGTCATGTGAACCAGTACACAGGCTGCAGGCACCAAATGGTTAGGACAAGAAGACGCCAACTTTCTAAAAGTGGCATTTTCATACTTGTGACTAAAAATCCAACTTTAACATTATAGAGGATTTTAAATTACAGTTCTTTGGAGACCAAATATGACATTTCCACCTATTCCCAAACAAACATTATCACATTTTAAATATGATAAGGTAACCCAATGGTATCCTACGGGAGAAGTTGGCCTTGCACTACCAAGACATGTAAAGCTTAAAATCACATGTCCAAATTTAAATATACTGCACCCTGCCCTAAGTGCTGTGTAGAGCCTACCTTAGGCTTGACGTATATGTATTGAAAAGAAAGGTTTAGGCTTGCAAAGGGCTTATTTTGCCCTAAGGGCTGTGTAGGGCCTACCTTAGGCTTGACATATATGTATTAAAAAGAAAGGTTTAGGCTTGGCAAAGGGGCTATTTTGCAAAGCCAAATTGGCAGTTTAAAACTGCACAGAGGCCACAATCACAGGCCTCAGAGATGTTTTGAAGGGCTACTTAAGTGGGTAGCACAATAAGTGTTGCAGGCCTACTAATAGCATTTAATTTCCTGCCCTGGGTACAAGTTGTGCCAGTTTACTAGGGGTATATAAGTAAATAAAATGAACCAATTAGGTGTAAGCCAATTTTACCATTTTTTAAGTTGTGAGCACACGCACTTTACACTGGTTAGCAGCGATAAAGTGCACAGAGTCCTAAGGCAAACAAAAACGAATCTCAGCAAAAAGGAGGTGAGAATGAAAAAAATTTGGGCGAAGACCACCCTAAGGCTGACAGGTCTAACATATATTAACAAGCATTGGCATAGCCAATAGGTCTCGCCTTTAGGACCTTATAAGGGTTCAGCTAGAGCTATTGGCAATGTTTTAAGGTATGTTGTAGAGCAGTGTGGCTGCTGTGTTTTGTATTGTAAACTTGGTGTTGAAGTTTTGCTTAATGTAGTGATATGGGGGCAGTAGTATGGTGTGGAATGTAGTGGTGTGTTATATGGTGTGTGTTGGTGGAATGCATGTTGTTAGTGTGTTTTGCTGGGGTGTATGTGGGTGGTATATGTATCCTTATAACAAAAGAATTCACCAATTGTAATTATATTTATTTAGTTTGTTTGCAAACTATTGAAAGGGCAATAAGAGCAAATGTAATATACATCTCCCTATGGACCAATGTAACTTTTTTATAATAGTGAACTTTTAATTGGGGGGGCGTGGCCAGCAGCCGATGAGAGCAGATGCGAGCTGAGGAGCTCCGACCGCCGCTTCCCCGGGTTTAACTATCCTGAGCCCCAAATAGCCCTGGAAAGGCGGTTTATTCGACCGGGAAACCCCTGGTATACTCAAGTAGTGGCGGCGAGTTCCGATTGCCCGCTTCGCTGGCCCGCAGGAGGTGGATGCCGGAGCTTGCTGGCAAGTGGAGCGCGGCGGCAAGATGGCGGCCGGACTGTGACTGGCGGCGCGCAGCGGTCGTGGCTCACCGCCAGGGCAGCAAAACTCACCTGCGGGACCCATCCTGACCCGCCGAGAACCTGGAAGAGTTACCGGTGGGGTGTAGACGCCACAATTCAGACTGTCCCTGCACGGCTGCAACGAGGTGGTTGCGAACCACCGGGAGCGCCCGCAAAATGGCGCCGGCGCCTCGGCTGACCTGAACAGGCTGGTGTGGGGGTGAAGCTGCCCTGATCCCCTGTGGAGCTCCGGGACGACTGGTGAGTGCCCGGTGATTGCGGCGCAGTGACTGTGGCGCGCAGGGGTCGTGGCCCACCGCCAGGGCGGTAAAGCTCACTTGCGGGACCCATCCTGACCCGCCGAGAGCCTGGAAGAGTTGCCCGCGGGGTGAAGGCGCCAGAATTCAGACTGTCCCTGCTCGGCCGCAACGCGGCTGGTCTGACCTGGTTGATGCGGAGGTGAAGCTGCCCTGATCCCCTGCAGAGCTCCGGGACGCCTGGTGAGTGCCTGCTGATTGAGGCGCTGCTCGAGGAGTGCAGGATCTGCCGGCTGCAGCCCGCCCGCGCCTGGGGGCTGTGCATGGGGATCCTTGCAGGGACTGGCTAGAGTGGAGCCCACGTGGGGAGTGGCCCAGCGCTGTGAGTCCAGGACATCAGTGGGAGAGCCCGGAGCCAGGGAGCCCTCCCTTGCCCACATCTCTGACCTGGAATACTGTGGGGGAGATCTAGCCTGTAGGGCCGCAGGGTGGAGATCAAGGCCCCGGGGCGCTGATTACAAAATGGCGGCCGGGCCCTAAATATCCTGCAGCGACCGCCGCGTCGAGGAGACATCCCTGCTTCCCTGGGGAACCCCGAAACGCTTCAAACAGGGGCGGGGGCCTTATAAGAGAGACGATGCATTAGAGGCCCCAGTGATCCGCCAGAGCCCCGCTCAGGAAGGAGCCCGAATGACCTGCACCAGACTTCTGCTGAAGTGGACTTTGCATACGGAGCTTGCGAACCTGCAAGTACGGCTTACCGGTGGGCATTCATGTGGTGATTGGTGCTAACTCCCTACTGAGGCTGCGCGACAACACAGTGGACCCCAGTAGCGACCCCCCATCCGCCCATCGGGCGTCTTGACCCCCAAGCAGGAGGGGGACAACTGGAACCTGCATCACGGGGGACACGGGCTGGCCCTATCATTAGTGGCAGAGAACTATAGGGCCTGGACACAGGACTGGAACCAAGACTCCTTCGCCTAGAGAACTTATTCTTGAACGTCGCAGGGCACTTCAGGCGGTGATATCACACAGGTCAAAAAGCCCGGGCTCCCCTCTAAGTGGAAGTGTTCGCCACACTGGTAGATCAGAGACCTCACCAGACCGCAGCGATAATGACAGTTTCAGAGCGGACATGCCAAAGGTCACGCCTCAAACAGCTGATGATCTCATGTGACGATCTTGTGTCGACTCCCAACGTGGTCGCTTTGCGGGACCTCACATCCTTATGCTACTGACACAGTGACAGTGTACCTACGCCTTCCCTGCATTGCCTTATGAGGAACATCCAGCTAGGAAAGGGGCTTGATGGCTGGAGCAGTTACGGGGAAGCGGCATGATGGGGGCTTATCACGGCTCTTGTCGAGTGTCCACCCCTTATGCTGTTACTGAACGATGGTTTGTTTAACTATGGTTTGGACGGGGATTCCTGGCTGGATACCTGTCCTGGGGAGGGGGAGTTGGGATTGTTTTTATAGTTGGGATTTGTTAAGGGGGTCCAGGCGTGTCACGGGGATAAGGTTTTTTAAGGGTTATAACCATAGGTCACAACAATGGCTTGACTTGTCTCTCGTGGAATGTGCAGGGCATGCACTCTATGGTCAGGCGCCATAAAATACATTCTTACTTGATCCGCAGAGGCATTCAGATCGCATTCCTCCAAGAAACTCACATGCTAGCAAAGGAAGGGAAGGCGCTGCAGCGCTGCTGGAGGGGTCAGGCCTATTACACCATATACTCCGCCTTTGCGAGAGCAGCGTTGATATGGATACGGGATGGTGTTCCATTCCAATGCATGACACAACTGATTGACCCAGAGGGCAGGTATGTGGTTGTGTCGGGGAGGCTGGACGGGAGGGACCTCACACTTGGTAGTATTTATGCACCCAACTCGGATCAACCGGCCTTCTTCTCTCTTTTGTCAGGGAAGCTGGCGACCGTCCTCACGGGGCTGATGCTGTTGGGAGGCGACTTTAATTGTACTTCTGATGTTGCCCTTGACCGCTCTCACCCTCCACTCCCTAATGCACCTGCACACAAATTGGCAGACTCACGCCGTAACTGGCAACAGAAATGGGGCTTAATTGATACCTGGAGGGCGCAACACCCCACGGCCCGAGATTACTCCTTCTTCTCGGCCCTCCACGAACTGCATGTCAGACTAGACGCCATTCTGTGTTCACCTGATGTCCATGAGGGGGTTGGCTGCAGCGAATACCTTACCAGGACATTATCAGACCACAACCCTGTCCTGGTACAGTTACTTTGGTCACACACGCGCCCAAAAATCCCCACCTGTCGCCTGCGCCCGGAGGCCCTAGACGACCAAGCATTCCGCACCACAATAGGTACAGCTATCACTAAGTATTTCCAAGACAATTAAGGTACAGCTGCATCCTCCCTTGTGGAATGGGACGCCTGGAAAACGGTCCTTAGGGGGAGGTGCATTTCTGAGGTGGTTGGGGTTAGGAAAACTCTCCTCCAAGATATAAAAAGAGATGACGAGCGCCTGCGGGCCCTGGAAAAAGATAGACCCGAAAACCCAGCCAAGCAACAGGAGCTACTAGAGGCCAGGGAGGCGGTAGCCGTGCAAGTAGAGCGGCTGCGATGCTTTGATTTCAAACATTACATAACTCGAGCACACTCGGAGAGGGATAAATCTGGGGCCCTCTTGGCCTGGTTGGCAAACCTGGCTCAGCGGGGATCAGTCATATTGGAAATCAGAGACCATAATGGGGTAGCCAGATACGACCAACAAGGGATCAATAACCTATTCTTCGAATATTATACTGAGCTCTATCGAAGTCAGCTGTCCCCAACGGATGAGGAATTGCAGGGGTTCACGCAAGGGGTTGACCTACCTGTACTAGACGAGGATACAGCAACCTCGCTAGGACGAGAGATCGAAATAAGAGAGGTGCGTGGAGCTATCAAGAGTATGGCCCGTAATAAAACGCCAGGTACCAATTGCTTACCGATAGAATTTTACCTCGCATATATTGACCTCTTGGCTCCCAAACTCGTACAATGATATAATGATGCCAAGAGAATTGGCAAACTCCCTGTCTCCACTAGGGAAGCGATCATCAGCCCTCTGCTAAAGCCGGGCAAGCAGGCGTGGGACAAAACTGCGTACCGCCCCTTGTCCATGCTCAATCTCGATTATAAAATACTGAGTAAAATCTTGGCCTCCCGTTTGCTCCCTCACATGACCACCCTCATACATGCAGACCAATCCAGGTTCATCCCCTCTAGAAACACAGCAATCAATGTCAGAAGGCTCATGCGCGTCCTGGAAGCGGACACTTACCACGTGGATGCCGCCACGATATTCTCAGTGGACATAGAAAAAGCCTTCGACAGTCTTGAGTGGGCTTTCCTATTTCACGTGATGCGGAAAATGGGACTAGGGGATGGCTTTGTGCACTGGACGGCTCTCTTATATACTGACTCCACCGCCAGAATTAAAACTGGGGGGCTAATCTCTGACGCAGGGTAGGGCGGGGTACGCACCAGGGTTGCCCCCTTTCCCCATTATTATTCACGCTGGCGATGGAGCCCTTAGCAGCACATGCCAGATTGGGACGGGCATACCGGGGGCTCGATGTCCATGGCCAGGTTCATCATATTGCATTATATGCTGATGACCTTTTAATGTTCCTTGCTGACTCGGGAGCCGAACTCTTGGGGGCGAAGAACTTACTCCACGCCTTTAGCAGAGTGGCAGGACTGAAGGTGAACTGGTCGAAATCCTGCCTGTTCCCGGCGCACGGGAATAGGGTAGGCCCGCAACACACAGAGGGGGTGTCCTGGGAAGACAGATGTCTCCCCTATCTGGGTACCCAGATTTACCACAAGCAAGAGGACATTCTTGAGGGTAATATTGGGAAGGCCATCAGAGGGGCAAAAACAAACTTCGAATTCTGGGGATCTCTGCCGCTGTCAGTGGCGGGCCGAGTGGCCCTTCTTAAAATGATAACCCTCCCGCGGCTCTTATATTACTTTGGGACCCTACCGATCTGGATCCCGGCAACGTACTTCAAACAGCTCCGTTCAATGATCACGGCCTTCCTTTGGGGCAAGGGCAGACGTAGGGTGGCGCTTAGCACGCTCATGCGACCAAGGGCAGATGGTGGCCTGGCGGTCCCGGACTACGAGACCTATTATTTGGCAGCACAGTTTCAGTGGCTTCCGCAGTGGGTAGCGAAGGCAACCAGGGGAGATAATGAGCGTAGAGAGGATTTCGGAACCCTGATGTTGCTGTTCCGCATTGTACTGAGGCTCCCGGTTAACGCTACGACCCTCACCCTGGAACTCGCCACGGCACGAAAATGCTGGCACAGATATTTGCGCAGAGCCTCTATTAAGCACCCCTACGCGCCGGAAATACCATTGATAATGTGTAGGGCCCTGCCACATGGTGGTACTTGGCAGAGATTGGAAGCTTGGGCAGAGCAGGGGCTGGCTACCATAGGGGACCTCTATGAGGAGGTGCCATGGTCCCGTTTAATGACCTGCAAACCCGCTTTGATTTACCCGGGGGTGATTTCCTACAGTACACGGCCCTCACTGCGGCTATAAGGAAGCACTGGGGTAGGGGACTCACAGAACCACCAACTTCCATGGGCTGCCAATACGTAGTGCTGGCGGCAGGCACTTTTAAAGCAGTGACGTGCCTTTATCGGCGCATGACGCTAGAATCCTTACTCCCCCTATCTGCCCTGAAGCTCAAGGAAGATGATATAGGGAGGGACATCCCGGATAAGGCGTGGGGTGAGCTTGGAAGAGCACGAGAAATGCAAGGTTTCAACTAGTGCATTTCCATATTTTACACAGAGCATACCTTACCCCAGCAAAACTACACGCATACTTCCCGGACCAATCAGCGGCCTGCCCGAGATGTAATGCAGACAGCGCAGATTTTAAACATATGGTATGGGGTTGCCCGTTCCTAGACAGTTACTGGGAGGAGATAATGGTGTCACTATCAGAGCTCACGGACAGGGACCTGGATCCAACCATGGCTCATTGTATCTTGCACTGGTTTCCCCACACGTCCAAAAACAAAATTACTAGCAAATTTATAGACCTGGGTCTGCTCCTGGCAAAACGGAACATCACCACCCATTGGAAGGCAAAACAGGGCCCTAGCATAGCAAAGTGGAAGGCAGAATTCTTAAAGTGGGCAGAATGTGAGGGAGTGGTTAGGTTACAGTGTCCACTGATGAATATAGTTTTTATTTGTTCTTCCTGAAAAGAGTTAAATGGAGAAGTTATTAAAAATATTTTTGCTGTTAAATGATATTGTATTATGGATAGATAATTGAGAGTTATATTGAATATTGAAAGTTAAAGTTTAGGTAGAGAGTGATAGTGAGAGAGAGAAAGTGTGAGAGAGAGATAGAGATAGAGCTGAGGATATTGATATATGTTATTTAAATGATGATAGGGTTAGTGTAGAGAGCGAGAGTAAAAAAATATATTTGTATTTTTACATATATATAGAGAGATAAGTTGGTTAGGTATAACGGTTTAGTTATATTATTGTTAATGTTGTGATTATGTGAATTGAAAGTTTAGTGAGAAATATAAAGTATAGAGTATAGAGTGAGAGTGAGAGTGAGGGAGTGTTAGATAGTGAGAGAGAGTTTTTGATAGAGAGATGGTTTATAGAGTTAAAAACCACAGCTGCACTTTTGGGCTACAGCAGTTATAGTGTGTACAAGCCAAGTATATGACACGTAAGGGGGTGTTTTTCTTAAAATAGACTCCACCCTGTTCCGATAGCATCAAAGGCTGTACACGCCGCACCCCGGATTATGAGAGATTATTAGAAAACGAGGGCTAATTACGGGCTGTACACAACAATAAATAAGCATACCTACAATGTTAAGCATGTGTGGCGTACACGATAGCTGATACCTGACGTTATACAACATAAAAGTGAGCGGCTTCTAACCATGTTCACTTCTGGGTCAGAGCATCAAAGGCTGTGCATGCCACACCCAATGTAATGGGACTGAGTTTGCCGACCTTATAAGGATGGAAGGTAGAGTGGCCTAACTGAGAAGTGATCCTGTGGCCGGCATGGTATTTATTTATTTAGTTGTATAAAATATTCGCCGACAGCTATGACACGCAGCATAAAGCCCGGCTGTGACACCGCTAATTGTTTATAGAAGCGGATCGGGTTAACAATGAGGCGCACTTCGGCACAGCCAGTGGTAGGAAACTCTGTGCAGGCAGTCCCCCGGGGGACGAGAGCACAACAAACCCCATCAGAGCAGCAGGCACGACAACAGCAGCTGCACTATAGGGTTATAGCGGGTGAAAGTGTGTAAAACAGTGTGTAAAATGAGGGCCGATTCCAGCTTGTACACGGAGCAATACTGTGTATGGTCACTATGCGCTAATGCACATATCACAGAGAGAGTACCATTCTAAAGTACACATTTATTTAATCGTTGGCCATGTTCATTATGAAAAGGTACATATACCCAGTGCGGATCGCCAACATGATCAAAATTTTAGTGTGAACGGCTACATAAAGCATAACCACAGTCCTTACTGCAGGGCCCAAGTATCATTAAACTGTGCACACAAAAAACAGTATTTGAAGGTTAATTCTTTGCATAGTGCACATCATATACTTTTTGTTAATGCAGCATATCCGTTATTTTATTAAACAGATGCGAAACGCAGATTGTTCTTAAAGGGAGCTTGTAAAACACCCGCGCTAAGATGGAAGAAAACATACTGCATATATATAATTACAAAAGACGTGACACAATAATAAATAAGCATACCTACGACATTACAAAACATTTCACACTGATCAATGTTCAAACTGAATTGAGAAAGTAAACAAAGGTCCTTTTATTCTGGTAAGGAAGACTGTATAAGTGTTGAGACACAGCCTCTGACGGGGTCACAGCAGCAGGCAGGACAACAGCAGCTGCACTTTTGGGTTATAGCGGGTGAAAGTGTGTAAAACACTGAGTATATTGGCACGCAAGGGTTTGTTTCTTAAAATAAATCCTATGCTGTACCCAGAGCATGAAAGGCTGTGCACGCTGTAACCAATGTAATGGGGTTGAGTTTGCCGACCTTAAAAGGATGGAAGGCAGAGTGGCCTAAATGAGAAGTAATCCTGTGGCCGGTGTGCTATTTATTTATTTGTATAAAATATTCGCCAAAAGTTATAACACACAGCATAAAGCCTGGCTCTGGGCCCCGCTAATAGTTTTTAGAAGCAGATCGTGTTAACAATGAGGCGCACTTCTCCTCAACCAGTGGTAGGAAACTCTGTGCAGGCAGTCCCCCGGGGGACGACAGCACAATAAACACCGCACCCAGGATTATCAGACACCATTTGAAAACAATGGCCGAATACGGGCTGTACATACCAATAAATAAGCATACCTACAATGTTAGGCATGTGTTGTGTACACAATAGCTAATAGCTGACGTTATACAACATAAAAGCGGGAAACACAAAGAGAAAGAAAAGACAAAAAGACCGCGAGTGTTGCGCGTGCACTGTAACGAATGTACTCAGAGAGGCCCCGGGTGGAAACACAAAGGGAAAGACAAGAAGACCGTGAGTAGTGCGCGTGCACTGTAAGGAATGTAAGGAATGCAGCAGACAGCCTGCGCGCCGCTGCTCGCTCCCGCAAGCCAAACGGTGTGGGAGCGAGCATTTGCTAAAGAGGTGGGACATGCGCCCGCATTTAACCAATTGCAGGCTACGAAAAATAATTGACACAGGCAACAACCAACCTAATGCGCGGGGGAAGTCCTAGCCACACGGAGAAGTTTGGAGTGCTCACAAGAAGCCTCCCATAGGGCAGCGCAGGCGCGCTGCACTAGGCTCGACCTAAAAATAGTAAAAAGAGCGATCCTGTACCTGTTTTTAGCACAACTGTGTGTTAGAAAGCACCAGATCGTTCTATTATGTTTTTTATTGCAGGCCTTTAGGTAACACATTTAGGCAGCAGCATCAATTTATTTATTTTTCTACTAATTTTTGTGGAATTTGCTTGCCATAAAAAATACTCTTACCTACTGACTTTGATCATGCTTGTTTTGTATTTGCAGTCTGCTTTTTTAGTAGTATAAAATAATTCAAAGAATGCAAAGAAATAAAAACAGGACTTACTGAGCTCATACCTCAGTGAAAACTCTTGTGTGAGATCCCTGAGATTCGCCCTTGTTTTCTTTACTCTTATCTGTCTACAGGCGAGTATGAACCATGACGTGGCTGTACAACAATGCATCCACATCAACGTCTGATAAGAAGTTTGTTTTCTCGCTGCGGCCTTTTCTCACACCTAGGAAGCTCTTATCAAGTGAGGTTGTGATACACCAAAGCTTTATAACCTCTTAACCCTTCCCTGGAGTTTAAAAACTTCCAGGTGCAACTGAACTAATGCAATGCTATGTAATTGATTCCTTTTGTTGTTGATATTCAGAAACTGCCAGGCATTTTTTTTATCACATGCATGATTTACCAGTGTTAATAATGATACATTGGGGCTTTATCTTCAGTTTGACAGAGGGGAGGTTTGTCTGGCGGGGGAGATTGGGCCAACTATTTACACACTGAACGTCCGTTTCCAGTTCACTGGGCAGTGGCGTAACGAAAGTTGAGGGGGCACCCCTGCAAGGTATACGGAGTTCTCAAACCGCAGTACTGTGCTGAGGCCCCCCCCCCCTGCAGCTCGGGGCCTCCCTGCATTGCGGGGGCTGCGGGGCCTGTGTTACGCCCCTGTCACTGGGCAATAACTTTTCTAAATGTCATTCAACATATGAATGCTATCTATTCTCTTTCTTTTTTTTCTGCTGAGTGGGTGATACTGACTTAATTTTTTGAGGAATCAATAGCAGGAGCCAGTGACATCAATTTTCCAAAATGGTGGAGTAGTGAAGTTATGTCATGTCCCTTTTGGGTGCCATTCAGAATAATCCCACAGGTACCAAGAACTGACATTATATGACCACTGCCGGATTACATCACCGGGCCTGACACCACTTGATTGAAGTTTAATTGAAAATAGTGATGTCTCTTTAGTTAATTAAATTAACCAAAGTAGTTGTAAGATTCATAAAATAGAAAAATATCTCAAAGATTTTTTATGTACCCATCATATATTTACTAGAGCGCTTCCCTGAGGTGTCATGGCAAAGGTGAAGCTGCAATATGCCAGTGGCACAACTATCATAGGCCAAACAGCAGCTATCATAAGGTAAGTACAATCGTAGAAGCGTAGAAATTAAATGGCAAGAACAGCTTTATTCATTGGTTCGGTCATCATAAACAGAAACTGTCTCCTTTGCCTGTGTACAGCTTCATACGTCCAGGTGTCTCCTTATATGTCCAGGCACAACCTCACAAGACCAGAAGAGCTTCAAGGGTTAAGGCCAATGGCACAGCCACATGTCCCCGGTGCAGCCGCATATGTAGAGTGCAGCCTCTTCCCTGCTTACCCAAATGAGCTTTGTATACCCATTACAACCTCAGATGAAAGCTAATAGAGACCACTACTATGTTATATGCCAAGATACAGATTCATATGCCAGACACAGCTTTATATGCCAAGGCGAAGCATCATATTAGGCATGTAGTCTTTTTTCTATGTGTGCATAGCTAGTGAAAATGGGACAAATGTCGGCCACAAATGGTGCATAATGTTTGTGCCATTTCCCTGGCCTATGCATACATGACAAAAAATCCTTGGCACATAATCCTTCCCTTGCCTCATACTTTTCACATACACAAAAACACCTTTCCACATAATTTACTTTATACCCATCCTATCATTCAACCTACCTCTCCTTGTTCCATCAACCTCTCATCTTTAACTCTTGATCTCCCATGTACTCCTTCCTCCTTCTCTCTGGGTGTCCCATATGTTCTTCTCAGATGCTCATTGCTCCTACTTCCTTCGCCCTCTACCGACTGCACACAGCCTGAACCACATTCTGATTTAAAACGCACCTCACCCGCCACATGCTCCTTCACTCCTGAACCTCATCTGTGGGTGAGCTGTCTGCAGGCTGCATTTGGCCCCAGACAGTCACAATGCCACAGTATGTTGTCACATTCTAGCAACTTAGCAGCCCAGGGCTGGGCCCAATCCTGCTGGCTTCTGGGGCATTTTGGGGGTGGGCGGTGAATTTGGGAGGACTCAGTAGCTTTCAGCTCATATATTCAAGGTATCGTATCTCAAGGTGCATCCTCCCAGAGAGGGAAAAAGAAGCAGCCCCATCAGATCCAGCCAGCCACTATGTCAGAGGGATCCAGAGCCATGAGGAAGAGCGGGACTATTATTTACAGACGGTGGGTCAACATCCAATCTTCACTGAGTCCATCAATGAAGGATCGCTTCTCAGTTATTGGAGACACCGATTTCTCTTTTAACCAGTCGAGACTAGGATAAAGAAAGAAAAGGGAGGATTCAACACCAATATGTCCTACTTATAAAGCGTTACACAGGGGATAAGAACTGGAGCAGGACAGAAATACTGATGATCTCCTTTCCATCTCTCCTCAGGACAACACTACTTCTTAAACAATTTTAGAAGGCCTTGTATTTCAGTGGCACTTCAGTGTGTACACTGGCTACTGCAGCCAGTTTGACTACTTTCAAATCAAGGTGACCAACTCATTGTATCTGCCGCAGCTCATGTGCTTCCTCAGCACAAATTCCGTACCCACCACCAAACTAGAGCTCTCCATTCTGGGTTGGCTCCACTCCAGATTGACTCTTCCTACAACAAATCCTGCACTGGTGGAAATGTTTTCTAAGTTCAAAGTTCTAAGATATAGAACTGACTCCTTGCAAGAAAAATAAATAATTTACAACCACCTCAAATTCCTGAGAGCATTAGAAACCTAGCTGTTCCCATGCTCATGAGTGATATGATGAAATGAAGTCCTCATAAAACAGGAGGTATCCGCATACTTGATTCTGTCTATTCACACACATCTTCAGTACCTCATGCTTACATGCAGCGATGCTGCTGCACCATAGATGGAGCATATCTTCAAATCTCACCCATCTCATTCAACACCTTCATTACGGTATAACCAGAGCCTTTTCAACCAGTCAGGGAAAAGGAACCTTGGCTAAGCCAGGAAAATGAGAACTTGGCTAAGCCATCTAGGCTACGAAGCGCAATTTAAATGTTACAAGATAACATGAAGTCACTGGCGATCTCCAAGGCAAGAAAGAAAACCAAGAGAAAAGAAGACTTCTGCTGCCAAACCCACAACATCCCAAACGAGTTGCTCTTTTATTTTCGAATAGCGCCCATGCTCATGTCCACGTCCATCCGTACTTCTGTAACTCACACATACACAGAACTCAGCAAAGTGCTATAGGCATCACTTTACTGTGCTATGGTTTTAGGTTTTTGCCTCAGTGAAACACCTCTTATTCCGAAAAACAAATTGAGAATAGAGTCTGGCTTTGCAATTGCTATCAGTAGCTGACGTCAGGTGTCTAGAATTATACTATGGTCAGCCCTTTATCAGCCCACAGTGTCTAAACGATGACATCAAAATGGTTAGGTTATGTAGGGTTCATACAGTGATTACTCTCTCTTTCTCTCTCTCGCTCTTTCTCGCTCGTTCTCTCCACTCTCATTCTCTCTTTGTGTCCAGATAGTGACATCGCTTTGCAAACACAAGAAGATGATGGACGGAGCGCTGAAACTTTCAGACACTCACCTCCAGTCTCAGATCTGGGTTGAATCCATCATCGTTCTTTAGCTCAATTCACCACCCCAGTTCAGACTCAGCCATGCTTGTTTCCGGTCCAGGGAAGACCTGGCCTGGCAGTTCGGGCTGAACTGTTCCCATGAGGCACAGGGTCAAGACTGATTTGCAAGTAGCTGGGTCTGAACTGGGGTGGCGAAGTGAGCTAAAGAACGATGATGGACTTAACCAAGATCTGTGACTGGGGGTGAGTGTCTGAAAAGTTTCAGCGCTCCATCCATCATCTCCTTGTGTTTGCTTTGTTCGCTCTAAGTTGGCAGGGTATGCCTAAACATGGGTCCCTTGCTCACTTTGCCACTGGATTCAAGCTAGCCTGGCTGATGAGGGTGTTACCTCGAAACCGGTCCCAGGATGCTTGTTTCCGGTCCAGGGAAGACCTGGCTTGGCAGTTCGGGCTGGACTGTTCCCATGAGGCACAGGGTCAAGACTGATTTGCATATAGCTGGGTCTGAACTGGGGTGGCGAAGTGAGAAGTGAGCTAAAGAACGATGATGGATTCAACCCAGATCTGTGACTGGGGGTGAATGTCTGAAAAGTTTCAGCGCTCCATCCATCATCTCCTTGTGTTTGCTTTGTTCGCCCTAAGTTGGCAGGGTATGCCCAGACATAGGTCCCTTGCTCACTTTGCCACTGGATTCAAGCTAGCCTAGCTGATGAGGGGTCTTACTCCGAAACCGGTCCCAGGATGCTTGTTTCCGGTCCAGGGAGGACCTGGCCTGGCAGTTCGGGCTGGACTGTTCCCATGAGGCACAGGGTCAAGACTGATTTGCATATGGCTGGGTCCAAACTGGGGTGGCAAAGTGAGCTAAAGAACGATGATGAATTCAACCTAGATCTGTGACTTGGGGGTGAGCGTCTGAAAAGTTTCAGCGCTCCGTCCATCATCTCCTTGTGTTTGCAGTGACATCACTTTGGCATGATGTGCGATTTCTTCAGAGACATCACTCTCTGCTCACTCCGCCTCTCTCTGCCCATAGGGCCCAGGTAGGGTTCTTTGGGTTGAATGATATCAGTCCTGTTATTGGCTCAATATCTCAGTCTGCTTTTACTCCCTTTTCCCAGGGAGTGCTCGCTGTGACATCAATAAGTTTATGTGATGAGAGTTTGCTGAAGTGACATCTCTCTAGTTGGCCACAGCGTTCAACCTGTGACATTAAGACCAAGTTTCCAAAATGATGCCAGACTCTGTAATCTTCCTGCCAACACACTCCAGGTGACAAAATTCAGCTTAAGCGATGCCAGGTACCCAGTGGCACATTTACACAACGTGGTAATTACGACAGCTCACCCCTAGTTTGACCAGTTTCTGGGTTTCCTGATGTCTCACAACTCTTCGTGCAGTGGATAATTTTGTTTCCTGCTCAGCAAATCTGGATATCCCACCTCTCCGCCTCACTCTCGAGGGGTATTTCTTAAGGTCGGGCTGGATCTAGATTGCCTGGTTACACCAGACTTTTCGGAAGGCTTTCAGCAGGTGTGTATGTGAGGCCAAAAATCCTTCCCACGGGTGAACCCAAACATGCGAATGAAAGATCTTCTTGTTGAGGTTCCTATTTTCCACTCAGTCAGTAGGGGAGTTGTTTCATACTCTGATGACGTCTACATTAAAACAACCTCCAAATAAGGCTGTCTTAGTCAACCAAAGCAGAGAACACTGACTCAGTGGAGGGACCTTCGCTCGCTCCTTGGTAGCGAACCTAGAAGAACCACCCCCTTGATATGTGATTGGCGGGGCAGAGTAAAACAAAAAGTGATGCACATCAAGCCTGTTAAGAAACAAATATGCAGTGCACAGACAAATAAGGAAAGAAAGAGATTAATCTTAAACATGCATTTTACAGAGACCCATTCACCTCAACAGTGATAATAAGACGATTTTTCCTTAAAAACAGTGATGCTTGACATGCAGGTGAGGCCGGATGGGACGGAATGCAGCTATTGATAGACAATCACAAAATGTCCGACAAATGAAATATTCAATATGTAAAAGGGTCTGTGGCCACATATGAGGGGGCTGTGATGGCCTAGACGGTTTCTATGCACATAGGTGGAGTGGACATCCCTAGCACATAATCCATAATTCCTGCATAAATACAGAACAGCATGGAAGCCTGGAGGACCCAGCCGGCTAAGCTCTGCTATTGGTGTTGGATTCAGCAGGAACCGCGGGCTGAAGATAATGGAGAAAGGTCACACTAACTTTAGTGAGAAATATAATGAATCTCTGAATGAAGCAATCACATCTGCAACGTTCCCACCTGCACAGAGATAGAACGTGCCCACATTCACCTCACTGCCATTTCTGATTGTTCTGTACCAAAACGATCTGCGCCCAGATTTACAAAGACATGCATCGGGTTTAAATTACATTTTTAACGCAGACCCAACGCAAAGTGTTGGGTTGATATTTGCAATCCAATGTAAATCTTGTTGGACTGTAATCCAAAGTAACGCATCACATCGCGGTGCACTGCCTTGTGTTACTTAGCGTCAAGGAGGCGTTCTATGAGTGGTTCATGGGCATTCCCATTCAATCACTCATGGCTTTTGCGGCCAGTGCAGGTAAGAGCTGTGGGGCGGGTGGGGGCAAGGTGAGGGGAAAGTCGACAGACAACTGAATAGGGAAAAGAAAGAAATAAATAAATGAAACCACTTACCTGGCACTCGCCGCATCGCCGCAAGTTAAGTGGTTTAAAAAAAAAAATCTTTTATTTTCCCTATTCCGTCTTCTGCTGACTTTCCCTCCCCCGCCTTACCGCTCTTACTTGCACCGGCCCCGCCTGCTTTTGACGCAAATCCATAGTTACAAAGAATTGTAGACAGATATTTGAGCCAAATTCCTGAGCCTCCTTAAGGCAAGCATAACGAGCAGAAATATTTTCATTTCTCCTCGTTTTCATCTTTCTGCATGTGTGTCACCTTCTACAGCACATATACAAGGAGGCATAGATTTTGTACCAGAAGGGACATCTTCCTGAACAAAACCTATGCTGACCACGACGCAGACACCTTTGTACTATGGCGCAAGGGTGCCTGCATTTGTTCATGGTAGCCAAAAGTGCACCAGAGCAGGGAGAGAGAGCAGAACAGCGCCATATCTTAGTAGATATGCTGCTGTCTCTCTTTTAAGCAAATTTACTTGCTGTGCTGCGTTACGTAACCTTTGTGAACCGAGCCCCTGATTTGAGTATGATATCGCTGTATGAGAATTTCAAGAAGGTTGGTGATGAGAAAACCGGCATGTGTGTGGGAATAAAGCTGCAATGGCCTGAAATAAAAAGCAACAAGCATTGGCAGAGCCAACAGGTCTCGTCCATGTGAGAGCTATTTGATCTGCCAATCTTTTAGCCATGTTGTAGAGCAGCATGGCTGCTGTACATCACGGCTAAAAGTTTTTAAAAAAAAGGGGGCTATGATGCGGAAACAAGAAGCTAAAACAGCGCTATGACGCGACCAGCGCTGGCCATGTGATAGTGCTTTTTTTCTTATTGCGCATGGTGGGGAACACAGACAGCGGGAAACAACCTTTACAACGCGACATTACACTGCGATACCTTCACAACGCGATCGTTACAATGACCGCGTTGCTACAACGCAGTGCCATTACAACACAAGTCGTTACAATGACTTGCTCTAGATGGCGCTCTAGACTAAGGAATAGTATGATTTACTATTCCAACACCTTCCCTACTGTTGCACACACTGGAGTTGGAATAGTAAATCATACTATTCCTAAGTCCAGTATGCCATCTAGAGCAAGTTGTTGTAACGACTTGCGTTGTAATGGTACTGCGTTGTAACCACGCAGTCGTTGTAACGACCGTGTTGTAAAGGCACGCGATGTAATGACTCGCGTAGTAAAGAGTCATATTCCAGACAGCAGGAGGGTAGGGTGTGGTAGGTAAGAGGAAACACAGACAATGGGAGGCTGAGGGATGAGATGAAAAAAGCAACACGGACAAGGTGGGGGTGGGAGGGAAGAAGCAACATGAACATGGTGGAGTGGTGGAGGGCAAGGAAGAAGCAACAAGGACAACCAGGAAAAAAAGGACCGAAAAATAGTACCTTAATCACAGCACCAGCTGTGAGAGGACTCTAATCAAGATGAAGCAATCAGTACTTGGTCCATGTTCCAGACAAAAGAAGAGGAAGTGAATCCGGCAAATGCTGCCCAATTAGGAGGCAGCAAATGAGTGTGACAACCAAGCCCACGAATGGTAATGGGCGGGCTCCAAGCCCCTTCTGGTAAACAATATCTCTCACAAGTGAGAGCACATGCACTAGCACATGCGCTGTCACAGGCGACACCTAAAAAGCTGATAACTTCTGTTTTTCCATGTTTCCTTGAAATGGTGTAAAGGGAAGTGCAACAGAGATGGGTAATTCACGTGAGGCGCAAGCCAGACTCGAGCCAGATATCTGGCTCTGGCGCTTGTCCAATAGGGTCTTGCAAGACAAAATAATTCCCCCAGCCTTTCTATTCCTAATGCAGTTCTAGTTAGAAACTATTACTTTCAATAATTCTAAATGTGGAACATTCTAAATTGTTACATTGGAAAACATATGTTGAAGAAAGAACCTTTTTATTTCGATTTTGAGAGTGTTTAGATTATATTATTCAGTGACATTCGTGGCGTGATTTACATAACAAATTATTGTTTGCTTGGCACGTGCTATATAACTCTTAGGTTCATGCCAGAGGCAGCTCGGCTCAGGTTCAGCTACCTCTGTGAATTGCTGGCCTGCCTACTTGTCATATGCCATAGGAGTGACACTGCAGATGGGGAGTTTGAAGATGCATTGTCACAGTTTCTAAAGCAAATTAACACTTCTCCTTCCGAAACTCTGGGGCAGATTTACAAGCCCCTTGCGACACTTTTGCATCGCCGTTGCGTCACTTTTTGTGACGCAGCGGCGGCGTAAACAATGCGCCAACTTGCAGCCCAATTACAACATGACGCATCTAGGGAGATGTGTTATCTTGCAAAGCCCTGCACCACATTATACCTGTTTATAAACAGAAACAGTGGTTCCTGTGGACTAATATAGTAATATTAATAGTTATAAGCACAATCGCAATAAACAAGGGTTAAGTCGATATCCAAAGGAGAAGAAACCATACACTGCTCAATGTTTTAGTATTCACAATCAATATTTATGTATATAATACAATAAACAGTTACAAAAATGATGAATTCATACACAGTGAGAAGTGTCCCCAGTGAAAAATGGAAACTACAGCAATAGTGACATATTGTTATGTTATGTTATAAAGCTTATAGAGCGCACAGCTGCTCCAGCAAAGGGGCGTCCCGGTGCTAAGACAGTCAGGAGGAGAGGACCACCAAGAGGCAAGAAACCTACAGTGGAGGGAAAAGATAAGTCTTGGTGGCCTTACGGAATGCCAGATAATTGTTTAGGCTACGAATGGACAGTGGGAGAGAGTTCCAAAGTTTGGCCGCCAGTGTGCAGAAAGCACGTCCCCCAGCCCGTGCTCTACTCACTCCTCGGAACCACCGCCAGATTTTGGCCCATCGAGCGAAGTTGGCGGGGGGATGTAGGGCGAGAGCAGGGTGGCCAAAATGGCCGGGGGAGGATTTCAAGATCTTAAAAGCAATGCACAGAGATTTGAATTCCACACGTCTGGCCACCGGCAACCAATGTAGTCGGCGAATGGCAACAGAGGTGGAACAAGTCCTTGGAAGGCCAAGGAGAATTCTGGCCGCCGCATTCTGGACTCTCTGTAATCTTAGGATCTCTGACTTGTTAGAACCCAAGTAAAGCGAGTTGGCGTAATCCAATCTCGACAGAATGGCAGCCTGAATGATAACTCTGCCGAGTGGACGGGTCAAAATAACCTAGCAGTGGTTTGAGCCCACGCAGAATGCCCATACAGGTCCCCGCCACTTTCTTGGTTTGGGCCTGAAAACTGAGAGCGGAGTCCACCCAGACACCTAGATTCTTTACTATCTGTTTGGGGGTGGGGACACAGCCCAGGGTGGTGGGCCACCAATGTTCACTCCACAGCTCACCGTCCCGCCCGACCAACAGGATTTCAGTCTTGCTAGCATTGAGCTGCAGACAGTTGGCAGACATCCACTCAGAAATGGCCATAAGATTGCTCCGAAACATACAGGCATCCTGCGCTGAATTGCCAGAAAGTGCCACTACCAACTGAGTATCGTCGGCGTACGATACCAGTGTCAGACCTCTGCTCCTAGCCACCGCTGCCAAAGGTTGAACATACAGATTGAACAGCGTAGGGCTCAGTGCTGAGCCCTGTGGCACCCCTTGATGAATATTATGGCTCTGAGAGGAGAACGGGGAGCCGACACCTGAAAGGTCCTCTCAGAGAGGAAGGAGGCGAACCAGTCAAGGGCTAAGCCCGAGATCCCCGCTTCCTCCAGCCGTTGCAGCAGAATCTGGTGAGAGACCGTATCAAACGCGGCACTGAGGTCTAATAAGATCAGTGCCGACGTACGTCCCTCATCCACCCGGCCCTCAGATGTTCAGTCACTACTAGGAGGGCTGACTCCGTGCTGTGGCTAGGGCGAAAGCCATTCTGAGAGATGTCTAAGATGTTATTGTCCTCCAGGTAGCCTGAATATTGTGACATGAACAAGAAGGGTTTCCAAAATAAGGTAAAGACGACCATGAAACGATAAGTGATAGAAGCAGCCTCCTTATGCAATCATAGGGGCTGTTAAATGGTTCACTTTGAAAGATTGTCAACGGCGTTTCGACCCCTGTGACAATAAGGGGTCTCTTCAGGACCTATTGATGTAGGGACATCTGAGAGGTAAAATGTCAGCGTGATAAGGGTGCACCACAGGAAAATGATAGAATGGAGGGGTTACTCACATGGGACCCAGCCGGGCACCCAGTGAGGGGAGCTGACAGAGAGGAATTCGTTGCAGTGGTCCTCCAAGTAAAGTGAGGCGTGAAACACTACTGGTAGAACACAGCGATGTGTGTAAATAAATAAAAATCCAATTAAAAGCAATTAATGCTTAGTGCGCTTTATGTAAGCCACTCCAACCAGAGAGTGTACTTGTTTGAATATTTTCTTTTCTTTGATGCCTGTGCACGTGAGTCCGTGTAGACCGGTAAAGAGGAAACGAAGTTCCTAAGCACACTTGGAACACGTGTGCTTCCGCTACGCGTCTTGGTAGAACTGCGCGAGTCTGTCTAGACTACGTGGTAGACGGACTCGCGCAGTTCTACCAGGACGCGTAGCTGGGTCCCATGTGAGTAACCCCTCCTTTCTATCACTTTCCTGTGGTGCACCCTTATCACGCTGACATTTTACCTCTCAGATGTCCCTACATCAATAGGTCCTGAAGAGACCCCTTATTGTCACAGGGGTCGAAACGCCGTCGACAAGCTTTCAAAGCGAACCATTTAACAGCCCCTATGATTGCATAAGGAGGCTGCTTCTATCACTTATCGTTTCATGGTCGTCTTTACCTTATTTTGGAAACCCTTCTTGTTCATGTCACAATATGTCACTATTGCTGTAGTTTCCATTTTTCCCTGGGGACACTTCTCACTGTGTATGAATTCATCATTTTTGTAACTGTTTATTGTATTATATACATAAATATTGATTGTGAGTACTAAAACATTGAGCAGTGTATGGTTTCTTCTCCTTTGCATATCGACTTAACCCTTGTTTATTGCGATTGTGCTTATAACTATTAATATTACTATATTAGTCCACAGGAACCACTGTTTCTGTTTATAAACTACGTACCCTGGTTCCAAGTGAGTAGGGTTTCCTTGTCTCCTTCTCTCCACAATATACCTGTGTCAGGTGTAATGTATGGAGGGTGGGCGTTCCCACGTGGGAAAGTTCATAGAAGTGACACAGTGAAATCTACAAGAGTTCACTGCGCCACTTCTAGGACGCCACTGCATCAAAACCCCATGCCTGCTTGGAGCAGGCATAAGGAGTGACGCAGTGTATTAGGAATAGGCCTACCCAAGCAATGCATGACTTTTGTGATCGACAAATGCGTCAGAATTTCTGACGCATCTGTCAATCCTGCGCCATGGTGGCCGTATTGTAAATACAGCGCATCCATGGTGGCGCAGTGGTTCCGCACGCAGGTGCAGGGAAATTGACGCATCTGTACAGATGCGTCAGTGTCTTGTAAATAAGCCCCTATCTTTTTCTGGAATAATATAGGTAATTTCATTTTTAAGAGTCTGAACATGAAAGTCCTTGCAAAGTGTAATTTTGGGCAATAGGGTGTTGATGCTCATTGATTTGTATAAGTGCTCCAGAGAGGCTTTGTGCAACACATTTGACTGCTTAAACGCTGTACAGTGCTATATGGTATGCCGATCTCTGGTAAGCGAGATATCTGTGATTCAGGAAATACACAACGATTTCCGTTGCAACGGTCAAACGAAGTGCATTGCGATAACAATGGTTGCAAAAATATCTAAATATGAGGTTCTGTCAATCGGGTGGTGACTTCTGGTCTACTCACAAACACCCCCATCCTAAAAATTAGACAGTAATTTGAACCCCCATTTATCTCAAGCATCGAAACAACGAGGCCTAAAATGGACAGTTTTGTATCAAAATGGTTTCTACACAAACTCGTACGCGTTCTAAAAATGCAATGGAACACGGGGCTTTTTCTCACCTGAAATGTTTTCTGGCTTCCAGTTTTTGAAATTTTGAAGAAAGTGTTTGTAATTGAACTTGTAAAAATTCACCAACAGGTCTCCTGAGATATTCAGTACACGGAAGGCCAGCGTTATCTATCGGAGGTGGAAAAACTGCGTCACACTGGCCAGCACCTGCGAGGCCTGGACTGCACGTTCAACAATAAAGCATTTTACGAGACACCTTTTCCAAGAGTCCAGGTTCTGCTAAACCAGGGCCAAGGATGCCCACAGTAAATGGACCCTGCATGCCAGCACGTAGATGGTGCGTGCTGTTCCGGGCCCTGCAGAGGTCTGAATTGGGAAGGTGTGACGAAATGGACTCACGGTGGGAGTAATGCACCGTGACACTTTCCGATCACGTCTATTTAAAAGACAGAAAAAAAACGTGACACTTTCCGAACACGTCTATTTAAAAGACAGAAAAAAACATTACGTAAGGAAGGCAAACAGAGCTGGAGAAACATGGATATTCACTTGCTGCCTCCTAGTGCCTTCTTAGGTATTTGTGGGGCTCCTGGCAAGATATGTTTCGGGCCACGTGTTTGGACAACGTTCGAATTTATGACTCGTTTTCAGCTCATTCAAGCCCTTGTGATGCGAAATAAAATTAAGTTATACATTAACATTTTAGAAACGGGGGCACGCGAAAACAGCCAAATGCTCAAGCTGCCTGGTGTCCACTATCCAAATAGTATGAAAATAAATACGGAACAAGCATTGATAAAGGCATTTCTTCTTCCCCTCGGATGTAGGTGTTGTACTTCCAACAAGAATGTTTTAGGTAGAGTTCAATGTCTAAACTAGCTTGGTACTTGCATTGTAGGAAAAACTTGCTAGCGGTGGCTTGGTAGATATTTAGTGAATGAGTGCTTAATACTAAAATAAGACATATGCACGTAAAATTGCAGCTTTAGTTGCTGGGTGGTTGTATTTATAAATATATTACGGTCCTTGATGCAAACAGTGAAAATCAAAATGCTGCTCCGAAGATTTTTACAATTCCATTGGTTGAAATCTGATAATTATCTCCACATTTCTCGTCCACTGCAGGCCCCCTCTTCTCCTTTTCAGGTGGGTGCCCTTCTCTGGGTAGATAGTTACCTGAGACCCTGTTGAGTAAGAGAAAGTGGACAGGACAAGATACATCAGAAGGACAGAGATATAAAGAGAAGTGTGTGTGAGACGTGAAGTAGATGCAGAAGGTACAGACATAGAGATAATTTAAAAAGAGTTGTGACATAGTGCAGGAAGCAGGGCCGTACTGGCCGTAGTGGGCATCGGGCTTTTCCCCGGGAGGCTGGAAGGGTGGAGGTCGATTTTGCAGCGGTGGGGGCCATTTTTGTTACTGGGGGCCAGTTTTGTAGCGGTACTGCTATTTCGGCCCCAGTATCAAAAGCAGCAGAGGGGTTGGACCGTCAAAATTTCCAGGGCTGCTTTGGGTTCCCAGTCCGGTCCTGGAAGGAAGTATATAGAGAAAGGTGTGGTAGCTAGAAGTAAAGATAAAGAGAGCTAGAATGAGGAAGATGTAGGTAGAGAAAGAGAGGTAGAGAAATAGGTAAGCTTTTAGAATGAGATAGGGAGAAGGAAATGTAGTAAAGAGGCAGAGTACAGTTCTCGAAAGGGAATGAGGCGCAGAGATAGATAATGTACAAAAAAAGAGGTGAATTAGAGAGGAGTAAAGGCAACAATAGGGAGAGGTACACACTTAGAGAGACTTGAGGAAAAACAAAGAGATGCATGGTACAGACTGCAAATCGAGAAAATGTGCAGAAAAACAGATCAGGCTAAGAGAGCAGTGGAGAATAGAGAAAGGTAGAGAGAGGGTGGGGGGTAGAAATAGAAAGGTGGTGTAAGAGAAAAAAACAGGAAGTTGAGAGATGTGAAATAGAGAAAGAGAGGTGCCTTTGATGCAAAGGTAGACAGCATTGTGCGATAAACGAAGGGGCAGTGAGGTAGAGATATCTGTAAAGAAGGAGGTAGAGAAAGACAACTGAGGTTGAGGGGGTGAGTTGAAATATAGCAAGGGGTCCTGAGAGCAATTTGTGAATGTATGTGTGTGTGTGTGTTGGTGTGTGTGTCGGTGTGTGAGAGAGAGAGAGAGAGAAGACAGAGAGGATAAGAGCGAGAGAGTGTTGTGTTGATCCTAGAGGTAGATGAACAGAGGTTGATAGAAAGGAATAATACATTTAAAGGAATGGGAACAGAGGTAGAATGAGAGAAAGGAAAGTTGTAGAGGTGAGGTAGAGAACTTACTTTGAGGACAATTGAGAGATTTGGTAGTCAAGGAGAGAGCTGTGGGGTAGAAAAAGATGAGATTGTATGGGAAATATGAGGAAGAGAGAACTGATAGAAGGGTTAGAGCGATTGGTGAGGTGGAGAATGGGCTGAGAGATAAGTAGAGAGAGGGAAAGTAGGTAGTAGAGACCTGGAGAGAGATGAAGTGCTGATGTAAACTTAGAAATGGGGTTGTCTGAGACGTGTAGTAAATGTAGGAGAAATGCAAGGAGGTCAGATGGAAATAGAGCAGTGAGGTACAGAGGGAGGGATCAGCTACGGAGAAAACTGAGGTAGAGAGAGGGGACTGAGAGTGGTAGTTATAGCGGTAGGCACAACAGGTGGGCGAGCCAACAAATTAAAAGAAAGGGCTTAGCCAGAGCTGAGCCAAGGGTCCGGCTCGGATCTAAGAGCCCATGCACAAGCCTGGAAAATAGTTGCTATGTAAAACATACAACAAACATCATGCAAATGAAGCCTATTCAAAGTTTTAAAAAGTGTATTTCTTTAACATATTGAAGCTCTGACATTAAAAGGGGCCCATTATAGCACTGCACTGAAAAGTACTTATTAAAAGTGATAATTTTGTACCTCTGCCTTCATACGCGATAATAGAGAGCTCTTCATGAGCACCAGTTACAGTACACAAGAACACAGATGCACTGTTTATAGGCACAGGGAGAATAAGTGATTTGTCCCGAATCACTGGATGTTGCTCCAATGCAGAGACTCAACCCTGTTTCACCAGTTCCACAGTCAGCAGCTCTGACTATAAGCATCATCTTGGGTAGAGGAAGGGAGGGAGGCAGGCAGAAGCCACATTAAAGCTCGGCTCGTTTTGGGCTCGAGGTTCCAACAGGACCTCAAGCTGAGCCAGAGCCAGGCTCTAGCTTTCAGTGGCTCGCCCACGTCCAGTAGGCACAGAGAATGACATAGAGGCAATGTTATGAGAGAGTGGTAAAGAGAGATGAGGATAAGTGAAGTATTTTGGGAATATTGAGAGAGAGATGAGATAGGCAAAAGTGAGTTAAAAAGAGCTGAGATTGAGAGCTAAGATGTATATACATTGAGTTGAATTGAAAGAGAGAGAGTGGCTAAGAGAGGGGGTTGGAAGGAGGAAGAGATGAGGTGAATTAAGGAGAGAGAAATGACACAGAAAGATTATTTTACAATCTAATTGCCACCAACTGCCTGAGAGTGTGAGGATTAAGGCTGGGCAAGCCAGGCATGCAAACCTTGTGCCAGATTTAACAACACTTTGAACTGGCTCAAAGGGACCATAAGTGATACAAACTGTTGCAATTGTTGATTTGAGATTTACTTTCCAATACAAAACTTGTTGTGTAGTGGAGGTTTTCCAATTAGCAATCAAAGCTGCTCTTTGTGCTGCTTTGCATTACTTTGTATAAAGAGGGGTGTTCCGTAGGTGGTACATTTGCATTCCCAAGCTACCTCCCATTTTTTTAAATTCAAATTCCTAGCCCCCCCTCCCCCAATTGGTAGACAGGGCTTTTTGCCAAAAGATGTGTCTCCTTGAGGGAGGTCCAAAGTAAGAGAAAAGTTTATTTTTCTCCCAATTTAATGCTATCAGGATCTGCCTTTCTGTCCCATCTCCCTTTCTCCTGGTCTGTGTTTCTAAGTGCCAATCCCCAGCCAGTGAGGAAAACTCACAACCTGGGTGTGCTGTTTGACTGCAGTCTCTCTTTCATTGTACAAAAGCTTGGTGACAAAGGCTACCTTCCACCAAACATTTGAGCCAACTCTGAGGAGTACTTACTGAATAGGTTAAGAAAGCTACTGAAAGCTCACCAATTCCAAAATCAAATGGCTACCCTCTCTGCTTCTGCTACCTTTCCCAGGGCCGGACTGGTGAGGTAAACCCAGCTCACCACTTTACTAGACCATTCTTTTTTACTTCCCCCTCTAAGGCTTTACCATCCACTTATCACTGTTATGAGACCTTGGTTTGGTTTACCATTCCCTGCACCTAAACCAACATCTCTCTGAGACTACCTTGGTGACTTGCGGTACTTTACAAATATCTGAAATAAAATAAATGAAAACAAGTAAGCAGCAGACCCGATGTAATCTTGGGGTTTCCATTTTCATCCTCAGCGTGGCACTGGCTGGAGGTGTTGCCTGGAGACTCTAGGTGAAGCTGCACGCCCTAGGCCTTTCTGGTTCGGACATATTGAATACGCTTTTCGAAAGTGGTACCTCATAAGTGGAGTAGACATCCTAACACCTCTTATGTTCAGAATCTTAGGCACAGGCAACAAGCTGTGGAAACTGCATGTCTCTGTCAACCCAGGGTACATATCTGAAGTACATATCTCAGACTGCTGACTCGCTTGACAACAACTTTGAAACTCATACACAATTCAGGAATTGCGTTGGCGAGCCCTTCACGACTCTGAAATCGCTGAAAACATTACTCATGATGACCCACAAAATAAACATGCTGTTATTTAACCCACAGAGCATGACTATATCAGTGGCGGTTGGTGGTATTAAAAAACAGTGGGCGCTACATATATTTACATTACATACATTACAAACTTACATCAAAACACATTATAATTAAAAAAGAGAAAAATAAAGTTTCACTTACCTTATCCTGCAGCACGTCCTTGATGCTCTCCAGTCACGGCCTCCAGACTCCTCCGAGCACAAGGTGACGTTGCAAAGCCAGCTACCTTATCCAATCCAGACTCTGCTCTTATGCAGCATGAGTGAAGCATCTGGATTGGCTGGAACAGTATGTCTCAGCGCTCTGAAAGATACTGGAGCCCTGTGTCTGCTCTCTAACCCAGCTGTATGTCGTTTGGCCGTAGCAAGGTAGCCGGCCAAACCGACATGCACAATTCGTACTGAAGGGGCCACTCGTCACTGCTGCCAATCAGCAGCAATGATGCACAGGCCCCACCCTGCCCTTTCCGTTCAGCAGAAAGCTGGAAAAATAACATGGTAATAAAATCCTTGTAATACCATTTTATTTTTCCAGCTTTCTGCACAGCAGTGTTGGGGGCAGCGCCCTTCCGCTCACACGGAGGCAGGGCCAGCGCTAGGCATGGGCAGTGTGGGTAGCTGCCCAGGGCCTCGCACTCAGCCCACCAGCATGGGGCCTGCACGGTGGTCTGTCCTCTTGTTTCCCTGCTGATCCAACTGAAAGAAAGGTGTGTTCTTGCAATTAGGGTCCATGGGAGGGGGCCCCCTCCCTGGGCTTCTCAGGGATGGTGTCGGGAGGCCTAGGGTATGGAGACACTTCCTCTTGTCCCAATTTCAAGGAGACCATTCAGAGACACTGCGGGACGCCCATTGTCCAGCAAATTAGCGCCCACCACCGTTTTAACTTTCAGCCCACAAGCAATTCCCACACCTTCAGCCCAATAGGAGCTGTAAAAGAGGTGCTTGTAGGAGGCTGGGAGGAGGAGCTGTGGCCCAGGAAGAGTCTGCACAAAGCAGCTTCCTGAGCTGTGTCACTTATGTAAATTAGAGGGGCCTCGCACATTCCCTTTTGGCCTGGGGCCCCGCAAATCCTAGAACTGGCCCTGCACGGAGGAACCGCCGCTGGACTATATAAGTCCTTCATAGTATTTTAAATGATACAAATTAGTCTTTTATGGGTTTCCACGTCAGTTGAGTGTGAGCACTGTTCTTCAGTCATGCCGTTTGAAGCTACAACTATACCCCTAGATATGAAGCAGATTGGAGCTGATTGGACAACTTTTTCATCTCATGACGTCTCCCATATATCATATGCTGAGTGAACAACTTATGTGAGCTCCAGATTTTCCACTGTATAAGATGTCCAAGAGACAACATGCTTGTTTGTTCAATCATGGACCTTTTACAGAGGTTTTCAGCATCTGTATCAGTAAGACAACAGGCCCAGTTATCGATTACTTAATGATTACCCAGGCCATGGTTAGAGGCTAAAAACATTTTTCCACTCATCCGTTCATGATGTGCAATGTTTTTTCCACATAACGCAATTGGAAGGTACTGCATACCAAGGAAAGTTCGAACTACAGGAAATGAGGTATATTTTGAAACAGAATCTTGGCTTGGGGCTGTAATCTCCAGTTTAAAAGAAAACATTGCCATGTACCTTTAGAATGAAGCTCTTTTCTGCTAACTCCCTTATGTTCTGAAAGCTGTATCACTCTGCTCTTGGAAGGCCTATGACTAAAGGATCTCAGGCAAGAGAAACCTTTGGGTCCTCTTCTCTCTTTGTTCATTTGTTCACGGTTTTCATTGTGGAACAAGGTACGTGCGTTGCCCCGCCTCTATAATGTGAGAAAGAGTTAGCGGTCTTTGGGTTCTTGACTCGCCGCATGCCTGGATTGCAGGTTGAAGTGCTGCAGTGTGGTGAAAAGGATGACACAAAGCCACCTTTTCAGTATCCTTAGATTGTTGGCGAGGATTAAACCTAATTGAAGTCTTGTCCCAAAACATGCCTGGCCTGTAGAGTAAAGTTATATACCATGGAGCTAGTGTGTTTTGGGTTTAGCACCTCTTAAATATTATTCAATCATTAAAGCTATGCAGTTGTTAGGATTCAGCATATTTTCAACTCAATAAGTCCCAAACTACATGCATTATCCTCATGGGGCCAATTTATTAAATATATCATGGCCTCCAGGGAAAAGCATTGGCAGAGGTGTGTGGATACTCCCCAAATAAAGTATACATTGAATGGGGTGCACGTTGACCTTTGTTGGAGGCCTTGGATAGGGTAAAACTTAACCAAATAGTGCAGTCTGTTTGTGCTGAACATCTGTTGGAAGGGGCATGATGGGACGACATGGCTGCATGTCACTGTTGCAGTGACAATCTTGATAGCTAATCATTCACCATGCTCATCCATCCTCTCGCCCCCGCCCTCGCTGCTCCTCTTCGGCGTTCATGCTCTTGCGCTCCACATTCCCACTTCCCATTCCTATTTTATTTATCCTCATATCAAACTTTTCTTCCACCCCACTTCCTTTTGTGGCAATCCGTATATTTCGGCAAACAAGGGGATATAAAGCAAGTGTGGTTACACCTTCCAGAAACCACATGTCTTCACTGGTTGTCAGTCTCACCCAAGGATCAATGTTTCACTCCTTAGGAGTGAGTCTCACACCTCTGGGCAGAGTATCATTCAAAAGAGAATCGAGTCTCACATCCCAATGAAGAGTCTCACCCACTGGGTATGAATCTCACACCTCAGATCATTCATTCACTCACTAGGTGGAGTGTCACAGCTCGTGTTAACCGGCTGGTTATCACACCTCAAAGCTCACCCATACTCGACGGGTTTGAATCGCACACTTTGTAGCATAGTTCCACTCGTAGACAGTCTCAATGCTCTTGTTGACATTATTATAGTTTCAAACACTGCGCAATACTTTTATATCTGTTATCCGAGAGGTCAAAGTCTGTCACACAGTCAATGAGTGATAGTTTAGGTACTGATCAAACGAAAATTAAGAAATTATTAAGCTGCTTGCTTGTTTTTTACATTTTTATTGAAAATATATGGTGTTTGTGATTATGGTCGGAACTGGGCTCCAGCACACCCGACCCCATTTATTTAATCACTTCATTGCACCTTCATCAGGGTGCTGGATTAGCGTCAGCAGACTCCGGTAGGTGCCGGGTGCTATATTACGTCCCTACCCAAATCACATGAGCATGGCGGTTGGTCATGGAGTGACTTGAGTGCCCTTGTCCATACCACGATAGTCCCTGAGTCTTCAAAATGGCTGCAGGTTTCTTTGCAGATTGCACGTCTCCCTCCAGGGTCCTTTGGTCTTGTATTGGCTCTCGGTGCAGGGCTCTCACTTGAATATTGTCTCAGCATAGGGACACATGGGGAGGGTTGCGCGTCCTGCACATGATTGAGGTCAGTGGTGCTGCCACCTTCTATGAGTTCTTCATCCCCATCAGTCGGGCTGTTGACCACTTCGGATTGATCTTCTCCTTGGCAAAGCCCATTCACTCTCCTGAACGGTGGCGACTCCTCCGCTATGGCAGAGGACCTTCGCCCCACTGCTATAGAGCAGTGCAAAGTAAAGGAAATATAAAATGATAATAACTTCTAGTTATTATCATTTTATGCTTCCTTTGCGGGCGGGCGGGTACTCGGGGCTGCTCTGCTCTCGGAGAAGGGCAGAGGAGGAGTGGTTTGCCCACTCTAAGTGTGCAACGACTGTTTGGTCGGCCCTCTCGGGCCGCCCAAAACAGTCATGCAACATGCCCAGGCCCCCATTACCTGAGAGCCGGAGCAGTGACGCGGGACCCGGCAGCAAGGTAAGTGTATATATATGTATTTTTTCCCCATTGCGCCACCCCCGCGTCCAACAGCACCCCCTCACCCCCGCACCCGCCCCCGCACTGCCACCCGTGAGTCATGCCGGCCGCCACTGCTCCTGAACATGGCTGCATTCCGGTTGATCATGAAATGTTTTCTTTGGCAGTTCCCACATTTTTTTTTCTGGTGGAACCTGCCCAGGTGCTACTCTTGAAGGGGGTCCTGATTTCCCCCCTGGATGTCAATTATATCCCAGTACTTTGCCTCCTCTTATGACTAATTGGCATCTTACTCCTCTGCTTTGACTGGCGTAGGCATTGTTTTTGGCTCGCCTGCGTTGGCTGAGCTGATGTTTCATGGATTCCGTGGCACAGTGTGGGGCCACTGGGATTATGTCACTTGTTGGCCTCCCACACATGTGTGCACATCTGTACTGCAAGAAAGAGTTGTTGTTGAGAATGCTCTGCCCGGGCCGCTAGTTGCAGCAGGGGCGGAGCCACGCACGTACAAAAGGACGTGTTGGGACGGAAGGAGCGATTCGTGTTCTAGCTCATGCAAGCGTCTCCTTCGCGTCCAGTGTCACTCACCTGCTTCCAGGTCCCGCGTCGTTCCTGTTTCCTGGCGTCGAGTTCTCGGTTGGAGTCTCCTCATCTCCTCTGCGGGAAACTCTCCTGCATAAAGACACAAAAAAAGAATACTGAAAAGCATTGTGTAGACAAGGCAGTTTCGCACCTTACATAAGTATCTCTACATTGCACACAAGGGATGAGGTACACATTGTGATATTTTCTGTATGCTGTTTCCCATGCAGAATTACTCATTGATTCCTTAAACACTTATTTTGGATACTAGTGGAAGAGGGGGAAGCATCAGGTATAGAATACTGACATATGTATTAGATACTATTTTACGAACTTGTTTCTCTCTATCTTAAATAGAGTCTTAATCTGATGCCTTATTTACAGGGTCACGTACCTGTCCAGTGACGAACCTTGGCGATCCAGGTCATACCAAAGACCCTTCTTTTTCTTCCTTCCTTTGTTTCCCCTCTTCCCTCTGTACACTGGTTCTCTTTGACTTTGTTGGGCGGACTAGGTGATAGCGGGAAGTGGAGAAGGTGAGCCTTGATAGTTGTTCACTACCAGCGTAGGAAGTTATGGATAATCCAATGTTCTTGTCACATTCAACCCCTTTTTGTAGGGCTTTATTGAGTGTCCACATGAACCTTTCCACTCCCCCATTGGCTTGGACCTAGCAGGATGTGATGTTCTAGTATGAGACACCTATCTGATTCAGGTATGATTTAAACTCAATCTTCGTTTCCAATGTGGCGTGTGCTTGTGCAGATGCATGAAACCTCTCGGTGCACAGTCAGGACCCCAACAATGATTGACTCGATACATGGCCAGGACGGTCAAGACCCTTTCATTTAACCCCTTCACTGCGCCTGGTGTCATTGTGCGTCTTAGGGTCACCAAACTCCCTTAGGTGATGGATGGCACACTTCAGTAATAATACTATGATTGTGGAATAATAAGTGCGGCAATATGTTGGTTGTAAGGATCATTAAAATTACATAATAAAGAACTGAATTTCAGTTAAAGTAATACAGTCTCACGCCTGCAAATCATTATTTTTAGCTAGAATATTAATCTTTGGCCCATAATTCTTAGACCTTAACCTTTGGAATGTGGACATTGCTCTTTCTTCTACCTGGACTTATTCTGGTGGCTGTCTCTCATGAAGACATGGCTCGGCCTTTGCCTCCCACCACCCCCGTCATGGACGAAACGCTCGTGGGGTTAACCGTGTGACTGTCATCAAAAAAGCACCCCAGCTGTCTGTCTGTCCTGGTGGCCAGCCTGTGTGACCCCATATTTTTTCCATAATATCCTTCAAAATAATTTTTGAAAGTTGGGCGGCAGGGTCAGGAAGTCGTAGTCACTGGCACTCCGTGTGAACTTGTGTAATGCACGTTTCTGTGGCTTGACTGTCACAAGCTTAATTGGGCAATGATAAGATCTGAATGCACATATCAGATGTCTTGCCAACGTCCTTCCTTCCTTGGAGGAAGCTGGTCTGCATTGTGAAAGCACTGCTATCTGTGCTGCATACGTCATGCATGCCATGGGCTCCTCTCGCAGCGCACGTACAACTTAGGATCCAATCTATGGCACACGTACATCCTGGGTTCAGTAGCACACTTACGTGAAGAAGTTCACTCCCATAGCAAACTTACACCTGGGGTTCCAGTCTGTAGTTCCATATGTGCTGGGTCCACCCTGTTTTGCGATTATATTGTGGCTTCCAGCCTGTTGCACCTATACCTTATAGGCTCCACCAAGTAGCATACGTAAGTGTTAGGATCCAGTCTGCAGCATACATATGTCATGAGTACCATCCTGTAGTGTACGTATTATGGGTTGAACCGGTAGCATCTGTGTGCTTTGGGTTCCCTCATACAGCACCCATACGATTTGGTTTTGCCCCTGTTGGGTGTGACGTGGTTGGTACGTTTGGGCTACTGCATTTAATGGTTGACTAGTTCAACGTGCTGTCACTGTTTCTTCTTTTAACCCTTGCTGTCTCCTACATAGTCCCCCAAAGTATTACCTCTAACTGCTTTCCTACCCACATATACTTTTCCATTCTTGGGACTATCCAATGGCTTAACGAATCTTGAAGGGTTCCCTATGCAAAGTACATGAGGGGGCCCCCCATGCTCCGGGCCCAGTCAGGAGCTCTCAGGCCAGGAGCCCGCACCTGTGCACAGTGCCGGAGGGGAACCCCTGGAGCTCAGGGGTCCTTTGCACCCCTGGGGTAGCGGGTGCTAATATTACGACACTGGGACTATTAGAACAAGCATTTGCAATGCAATAGGTCTCGCATTATTAAAGTTTGAGCTATTGGCATTGCTAAATAATGCAACACCAATAGCTCAAACTTTAATAATGCGAGACCTATGTGTTTGTCTCTGTGTGTCTCTCTTTTTTTCTGTGTGTCTCTCAGTTTGTATGTGCGTCTCTATGCCTGAGAATGTGTTGCTGTTTATGTGTGTCTGTCTCTGTGTATATATTTCTGTAGGTCTCTCTGTTACTGTTTGTGCATGTATTTTTTGTGTGTCATCACTTTCTCTATGTGTGTATTATTGTTTTTGTGTGCATTACATTCTTTCTGTGTATGCATTCTATTTCAGTGTATGCGTCTTTGCGTTTCTGTCTTTGTGTGTGTCTCTCTGTATGTGAATCTTTGTATGTGCGTTTATGTATGTGCATCTCTATTAGGGCGTCTCTGTATGTGCGTCTGTGTATGTGCGTCTCTATTAGTGCGTCTCTGTTAGTGCGTGTTTGTCAGTTTGTCTGTGTCCCTGTGTGTCGAAATTGCGTCTCTCTTTGTGCGTTTCTGTATGTACGTCTTTGCAGTAGCGGTCGGTGGTGATGGTATACAAACTAAGGAACGTTGTAAAAGAAAAAAATAAACCGCTATCTCTATACACATGCTACTGTCTGTTGGCGCAGCTTACGTATTAATAACTCTTTGCCTATTTATATTTTTTCTATGTACTCTTTTTCAAATGCATGCTGTCATTGTATACTTTTTTCCTACCTTACTTTTTCAATGCACTATTTTACTATTTACAAACACTCGTGACACAAGGACTAATGATTAAAAAGGCATAAACGCGACCAAAAAGTAAAATGCACTTAATGTAGCACAGAATGTATTGAATAAAGCAGGGCGAAAGCATAGAAAAAGTTTGCACCTGTGATGTACTAGTACAGTTGCCCTAGAATTGGGAGTATATACAAAGAGCATATTGTTACAGTGTAATACAATAGACAGTAAGTTGGAATGCAAAGTACCTAATATTTATTACGCTGTAACAAGGTGCTTATTTGTACATTTGCTAGTAATCCGCTTTTTCGTACTCTTCTAACACAGCTGTGACTGTGACTCCACCCATTGACACACATACACAAACACACAAACATATAGAGGTGCACACACAGAGAGACACACACACAGACACATAGAAACATATATAGATATTAAGGTACAAACAGGATACACAAACACACAAACATATAGAGGTGCACACACAGAGAGACACACACACAGACACATAGAAACATATATAGATATTAAGGTACAAACAGATACAGATATATCTAGGCACACACTGACAGAAGCACATACATACAAGAGAAACAGAAATAAATAAAGATACACACTTAGAATAAGGCACAAATAAAAACACAGAAAATGAAAAAATGAGAGAGAAAGACAGAGAGTGAAAATGAACGCGATCGCAATAGGGAAAACAAAGAAGCCTGCAAGTGGTGCGCGCACGCGCTGCCTACAGCTAAGCATGTGATTTCAATTATCACGCCCGTGTCTGGCCACGATAATTGAAACCACATGGCCTATTAGTGTCTATTACGCGCACCAAGCGCGTAATAGACACCAATAGGCCATGGGCGGAGCAATGCGCCCGCCTTTAGTCAATTGCGTGCAGTCTTTTATAAAAGACGCACGAAAAGGCCAATGGGGGAGCACAAAAGGAATCGCACACGCACGAGCGTGTGCGATTCCTAGGTCAGTGCTGAATCCCCGTTTTTCACCTACTAAATGTCTCGCGCTGCGCAGTGCAACGCTAGGCGCGAGACCTAAAAATAGGCCCCTCCTTCTGCACCCACCTGAGGGTCCTTTTTACCCCCCAGAGGTGTTGTAGAAGGATATCTTAACTTGAGGAATGAATGGGAAGAGCCCATCTAATCTCAGATTGCCCTAAAGAGACATCTTTTGCCTAGAACTTTAGCAGATCCGACGGCCACAGACCTGCCAGACCACCCTGCAATGAAACCTCACTGACGACTATTCGAAGAGTAAGATCCTTCCTAGGTACATTGGCCGAAGCTTGAACATGGACTCTCCTCGCAAGATGCATGGAAAGAACTAAATACAATACAATGAGCAAAAAGACAAAAGAAGCATTTTCCAAAAGACCTGCAGTAAACTATCAGATGTCTCCTGAGATCCTCACGCTGCATCGTCAGCACTTTTAACAGATTCAAATTGACTATCCCAGTTCTTTGGTTTACCTGTGCACCACATCAACCACCTTCAGAAGATTCAAAGGTCCATTCCAAAATGGCCAGAAGCATTTGGTGTCTAGACTTAGAGCCTGATTTAGATTTCGGCGGACGGGTTACTCCATCACAACAGTGAGGGATATCGGTCCGCTGAAATACAAAACCCATAGCATAATATGGGATTTATATTTCGACGGACGGGATATCCGGCAACATTGTGACAGAGTAACCCGTCCGCCGAAATCTAAATCAAGCCCTTGGGGTCTGGTGGATGGGTAGCCCATCACATACATTTGTCACAGAGTACTCCTCCACCAAACTCTCATTTGTGATGGAGTGCACATCCAAGGAACTCTAAATCAGACTCTTAGTCTAACAATAATGAACCCTTATATAGTGTTGCACTGCTATTAGGAACATGTGATTCCCATCTCGTGGACTGGTGTCAAATGAAAAGGGATGTTTCCAGGCAGGTAGTGCTTCGGGAAGAGTCTGCTTGCATTCTAACTGGACAGGCGGTGTTTACTAGCTTCAAGAAGAGGTACGCCAGCTGCATTATATCTGCTTTCTATGTCTGTCAGATGTGTCACTCCCTACCCCAACACCACCCTCTCCCAACACCACCCTCAGAGGAACCCTCATCTACAGACCCCCGGACTCCCGACCACAGTTCAGCGATTCCATCGCTGACTTCGTCAGCACACACGCCATCGCCTCCACGGACTACATCCCTCCTCGGGACCTGAACTTCCACCTCGAGAACAACAAGGACACCAACTCCACCACCCTGATCGACAACCTCGCCACCCTCGGACTCAGACAGCTCGTGACTACACCCACCCACGCCGCCGGCCACACGCTCGACTCCATCTTTTCCGCAAGCCCACACGTCTCCTTCAACCACACCTCCGAACCCCACTGGACTGACCACCACTGCATCCACTTCACCTACAGGAAGCCCACCACGCACCACCGCACCGAACAAATGCCTCGCCGCTGCTGGAGCAGAGTCACGGAAGACCAGCTAACCACAACCTCGCCCTGAGCCCACCCGCCGAACCCTCCGACCCCCGACACCGCCGCCCGCAACCTCAGACAGTGGATCGACGACTGCGCCAACACCCTCGCCCCGCTCAAGAATCCGCCCAACAGCCACACCAGCAAGAAAGCCACCTGGTTCACCGAAGACCTCCAGGCCTCCAAACGAACATGCCGAAAACTGGAGAAGATCTGGCTCCACGAACGGACAGCGGACAGCTACGCCGCCCACAAGAGCGCCACCCGCAGGCACCATCACCTCATCAGATCCGCCAAAAGGGCCTCACTCAAAGACCGCCTAGACAACAATGCACACAACAGCAAAGAGCTCTTCAACATCGTGAAGGAACTCTCCAACCCCAGCTCCAACACCAACGACATCCAGCCATCGCGGGACCTGTGCGACTCACTGGCCACCTTCTTCCACCGCAAAATCGCCGACATCCACGACAGCTTCAACACCACGACCGCCCCGGCAACCACCGAGACCACTGCCCCCACAACCACCAACCGCCTGCTCTCCTGGACCTACATCAACGACGAGGACACCAGCGAGATCATGAACACCATCCACTCCGGTTCACCGCTAGACCCGTGCCCTCACCACATCTTCAACAAAGCCAGTACAGCCATCGCGCCCCATCTCCGGAAAATAATCAACATCTCCTTCGAGACAGCAACCTTCCCGGAAAGCTGGAAGCACGCCGAGATCACCGCCTTACTCAAGAAACCCAAGGCAGACCCCAAGGACCTCAAGAACTTCCGACCCATCTCTCTGCTCCCCGTTCCCCGCGAAGGTCACCGAGAAAATCGTCAACAAACAACTGACCCGCTACCTCGAGGAGAACAACATCCTGGACCCTTCCCAGTCCGGCTTCCGCAGCAACCACAGCACCGAAACCACCCTCATCGCCGCCACCGATGACATCAGGACCCTGCTAGACAACGGAGAAACAGCAGCCCTCATCCTCCTGGACCTATCAGCCGCCTTCGACATGGTCTGCCACCACACACTACGAACACGCCTTCATGACGCCGGGATCCAAGAGAAGGCCCTGGACTGGACCACATCCTTCCTTTCCGGCAGAACACAAAGCGTCCGCCTCGCCCCCTTCCGATCCAAGGCCACCAAGATCATCTGCGGCGCACCCCAAGGCTCCTCCCTCAGCCCAACGCTGTTCAACATCTACATGGCACCCCTCGCCCACGTCGCCCGACAGCACAACCTCAACATCATCTCCTACGCCGACGACACCCAGCTGATCCTCTCCCTCACCAAAGACCCTCACACCGCCAAAGCCCACCTCCACGAAGGAATGAAGGCCGTCGCCGAATGGATGAGGACCAGCCGCCTGAAGCTGAACTCGGACAAGACGGAGGTCCTCATCCTTGGTTCCAACCCTTCAGCCTGGGACGACTCCTGGTGGCCAACATCACTGGGAACAGCCCCCGCCACCCACCGACCACGTACGCAACCTAGGGGTCATCCTCGACCCCACCCTCTCCATGACTAAGCAGGTCAACGCCGTTTCCTCATCCTGCTTCAACATCCTCCGAATGCTCCGCAGGATCTTCAAGTGGATCCCCACCAAAACAAGAAAAACAGTCACCCAGGCCCCTCGTCACCAGCAGGCTGGACTACGGAAACGCCCTCTACGCAGGAACGACGGCTAAGCTCCTGAGACGGCTGCAACGCATCCAGAACGCCTCTGCACATCTTATCCTCGACATCCCCCGACGCAGCCACATCACACCCCACCTGAGAGACCTGCACTGGCTCCCTGTCAACAAGAGGATAACCTTCAAGCTCCTCACCCACGCACACAAAGCACTCCACAACTCCGGACCAGCCTACCTCAACAGACGACTCAGCTTCTACACCCCCACCCGCCAGCTCCGCTCGACCAGCCTCGCCCTCGCCACAGTCCCCCGCATCCGGAAACGACCGCCGGCGGCAGATCCTTCTCCCACCTCGCCGCCAAGACCTGGAACACCCTCCCCACCAACCTCCGACAGACCCAAGACCTACTGGCCTTCAGAAGACTCCTCAAGACCTGGCTCTTCGATCAGTAGCAGCACCACCCCCTCTTCCCCAGCGCCTTGAGACCTCGCGGGTATGTAGTGCGCTTTATAAGTGACATGATTGATTGATTGATTGATTGTCACTCCCTAATATGTTTTATGGGTTTCTCTGCCGTAGGAGTGCATTGTTTTGTATGTAGACTTAGAAAGTGAAAAGTAACAAATAATAAAAGATGTGGGGTTAGCGTGTTATGTTCTGCATTTTTTAAATGATTTCTAGGTTGTGAAACACTTACCATGGGATATTTGCTGAAACCTTGTGAGACATCAATTACACGTATTGCATATATAGCAATTCGCAGTGCTTAATTTGTTAAAGAATAAAAGCCGGGGCCCGAATTTTTGCTAAGAAGACCGCACTTAGTGCTATCAAATGTCATGGTGTCGAATACTAAATTTGTTTAGTCGTGATTCCACCTTATGCCTCTTTCATCCACCAGTAGGCAGTCTCTGTCCAATATCTTACTCTTACAGTTTCTTTTCCGTCCATGCTTTCTCTGTCACACATTTTCTGTCTTTCTCTTCTTCCTTTACTCCATGTATGTTTTTCTCTTTCTATCTGTTGGTCAATTTATAATGAGGAAAAATAAGTACGGTCCCCAAAAATGAGTGCCTGTGGGCCCCACCTGCAACCCCCGGCTCAAATTAAGCATTGGCAATATGCAGCCCAATAGACATTGATTGCAGAAAAGGATCCCAGGACTATGTTGGGGGATGTACATTTTTTTGCTAACACGCGTGTTCACTGAGCTCCTTCAAGCTGGTTTATCACAACATCTAAAAGACGAGAACATCCTACTCTGTGGGGATGTGAAATGTCAACAAGATCAACATGGAAGAAGGAGGCTATTGCTAGTTTAAGAGCCATTTCTTCAGTAGCTTAAAAAGTTTGGCTCGGCGTGTACATTGAGGGGCATAGAGTTCCAGATGTTTGCTACCACGGTGAAGAAAGATGTATCCTCACAGGTTACATAGTTGTCTTTTGGGATCACCCGTGGAAACAGATTGAGCACGCTTTGGTGTGTACCTGAGGGTCCCTGAGATATCTGGCTTGTATGTCACTGCCGACTGCCTCCTGCAACACATTAGAATCAGCTTAATCTATAGCTCAGTCTTTTCTCTTCTTATAGTGTAAAAACTATGCCTGTCCATTGATAATCAACAGAACGAAAACATCTAATGGCAGGACTACTGGCAACACATGCTGATGATTCTGCTCATCTTCATACACATTTTTCACAAAAGGATAAATACGAACTGTACTCAATGATAAAGTGACAGAAACTAAACACCAACTTTGTCAGCATGAACACATTGGCAGGCATATCGGCTTTGCCAATGCTTGTTCTTCTCACTCTTTCTATGGACCTTCCCCAGAGAGAACCCATGGACCCAATCACTGTCCCACATCAAGGCTTGACTCAACCAACCCTCTGTAAATGCCTCTGGCAAATTCCGTCTGCCTTTTGCCCATGCCACAGGCAAGGGACCAGATGTTTCCCTTCCTACAAGTGTTGTTCAATGGTTACTGATGTTAAACGTGTTTCCGTTCCATGACCAGTGTCTGATGCGCTGAGCCTACCACGTCTTTCGAATTGAAAAGTATCTCACACTACGCGACCAGTTGTCTTTTGAGCTCCACAGATGGCTTTTCCTCAACAAAGGCCTGTATTTATTTGTCATCCTTCATTGTTTCACTGGCGAGGAGAAGCCAATGAGTTATAAATGTAGGCCTTTTTTTGAGTAAATTCAACGTACACCATCACCATCAGCAGCAACAATTCCTTCCCGCTCCCTCAGGCCAGCAGAACCAAGCTCACCCCTCCATATTTCATAGTCCACATTCCACCGCAGGCTTAGTCAGAACACATCATAACAAAACCCCACTATTATCCTGAACTTTCTCACAGACTGATGACACACTGAAGTGTCCTGAATTGATCTGAGCTCTAAGTGGTGAACAGATTAGTTCCCAGACTTGGTGATGACATCGACACTCGAAGTTCCTCTTCGTGAGCCCCAGATGCGACTTGGGACCAGCCACTCTCACTCACTCCATGGCTTTCTCCCTTATACAAACCAAAGGGCCCTTGGTGACTCAGCAGTGGCATCCCGGCAAGGCACTAATTGGGCACACGAGCCCAGACCCCGTGGCAATGTACCACAGGGTGTCCGCATTCGTGGCAATGTAGAAAGGATGGCACAGGCCATGACTAAGGAAGCTGCACAGCTCAGCACACCGTCCCGCGGAAGAGGAAGTGACGCCCAGTAAAACCCGATTTGCCTAATTCTCAAGCCATGAGTCATTCTTGGGGTTTTCTTGGGTTATGTCCTGGTGTGGTGCAGCTGTGATTTCCAGACTTTAAGACGCTACTTCATCCAGCTCTAATATCTTAGATTTGGGGGTGAAGAACCCAATGTACATTAACCTGTCGTGTATTAGAAACACTACATTCAGCACCGGATGAAGACCGTGAAGAACTCATATATATTATTTTGAGATGAAAGGGAAAGGTTCCCCCGTCGAGTGGGGGTCAGTTGAGCCTGGATGGGCCAGAGAGGGGTTTATGTAATCAGGCAAAGACAGCACTGACATTTTTAGGCGCAGGGGATCGTCATGGCGTCACTCTGTGCTCACGCACGAGCAGCAACAAGCGGGGCTCCACGCTGTCTGAGAAGACTGACGTCACGCGCAGGGGCTGGCAAGTTATAATGGCTCCTAGTAGGAGCTCACTGTAGACCGAGCGCCAGATTCACACAGGGCCTCCTCACTTGTGGCGGGACCTCCATACTGTAGTTACCCATTGTGCGCCCCGCCACAACTGCGGGGCCTCTGCTACAGTGCAGAGGCCCTTTGTGAATAGGGCCCCGAGAGAGTTGTAATGGCTAATTTCAAGAAAGAGAAGACCAGCGGGACGATCCTTTATTCCAGGCACAACCAACAGGCAGCCACGCAGCCCCAACTGGCTTCACAGATCCAGCGCCCAGAATTCCACATGACATTTAAGCACATTCCAAAGTAGAAACGGAAGAGCTTTGCCAGGGGAAATCCCGCAGGGTCTAACAGTATCCAAGTGTGCGCCCTCCTCAGCGCCATCGAACATGCTTCTAGAGGGCGCTATTTCAGTGTGCTTCTGTGCTTCGTTGGGCAATGTTATCTTAAGGCTTTTGGGGTCCCTGTGCATGACATAGTTTGGGGACCCCTATACGGAACAAATTTGAATTTTATTATCTATGCCTTGCTTTTTAAACATGACATAAGGCCAAATAATACAAAATTATAAGTTAACCTTTAACATGGTCACTCAAAAACTGCTGAAAATATGTCTTGCTTGGGACCTAAAAAATCCTCCAGATGACAAGGGGTAGAGAGTCAGAGGTAGCAGTAGGCAGAGAAGAAAAGTTTAAATAGAGAAATAGGATAGACGTGAGAAAAATAGAGAGAAAAATCACTTTCACAGGGAGGCCCTGGGTAATCGCTCACTTTGCCCCTGCCTTAAAGCGTCTCTGACTTTGGGGGTTCACTGTTAACACCTTCCCATACCCACAGCAGAGCACCCTGTTGTCCGTGTTTCCTGGTACACGGTCGGACAATGTGACTAGCTTGTGACCAGCTTATGTAGGGCTTCTTTAGGGGACTCGGGGCCAAAGAGTCACATGCTTGTAGGTGGAGAGATTTGGGCATATCAGCTAAAGGGGGTTGGAGACTGGGGGGGCATCCAAAGAAAGTCTGGGTAGCCATAGCACTTGCATAGAGTGTGAGGAGCACGAGGCTCACAAAAAGTGCGGTACACCTAGACTGAGTGTGAGAAGCTTGTTTCAACCTAATCTTTCATTCAAACATGGCTTGATGTGTCAATGGTCGTTATTAGTATAAATACACACATCAGTCTGTATAAGTGTGATATATTACATTTGTGTGTCCAAAAAAGACTTCCTCAGGGCCTTGCGCATCTCGGGAAAAATCTGAGGAGCCTTTGATACTTTTGGACAGAGTCTGAGGCCTCTGGGGCACAGTGCAATGGTGTTGTGAGCTTGGGCACATAGTGTGAGGCGCTTGGAGGGTGCAGAGTTGGGTAGATAGGGATGTACGAGGAGATCCTTTGAGGAGCGTGTAGCTCTTGGACAGGCAGTGTGTGAGAGGATTCAGAAACCTGGAGAGAGGGTCTCGAGCATCAAGACCCTCTCCCCACCTTCACATAACAGAAGTGCAAACGAACATCAGGTGAACGGTATTGAAATTATTTTTTAACATCAATAGTTAACAATGTCCGTCACTCCATAATATCCATCCCCATGCCTCCCTTCCCTGCTTCAATGGGGGTGATATGTTAACTAATTAAACTGGCACAGAGTTGTCAGTCCTGTTGGCAGTCTCTGCTTAGGGGCTAATGACGGATGTGGTGTGAAATTTGAACTGTGCTCTCGGTTCCCTGAGATGGTTTGGCTGGCAGTGGTGGGCAGTATGGGAATCTTGAGCTGTGACAAGCTGTCATGGTTGGGCTGCAGGCATTGAGAGTGTGACATTAGTGGGCAGGTTGAGCAGCTGGCACTGGCAAACAACGTGAGAAGGCAGCCCCAGTGGACAGAGGACGAAGCTGGTATCAGTACCTGAAAGTAGAGATGACACTGCTGTGTGCAATGAGAGTGGCCACACTTGTGAGCAGTATGAGTGAAGCTTGTATAAAGCAGTGTGTGAACCATGATCGACATGAGAATTTCATGACTGGGGTTTGAGAAACTGCTAGCATACTGAGCAAAGAGGGAGGCTGCCACTGGTGGATCCTTTAGGAGGCACTGGTTGGCGGGGCGTAGCTTCTGTGGGGGGTGTTTGGGATGTTACACTCCCTAATAAATGTATTTTCTGGTAAATAGTGGGTTACGGGTGCTTTCAGTCGGGTATGGCGAGGTGTCTGTCGGATTTCACCAGGAATTTTTACATACCACAGACAAAAACGCACACACTGCCTCCCTTTCTCTGTTTTGAAAGTGTTAAAAACTGTTAGTAAGTTTACAAAATACTGTGTTATCTGTCACTTGGTACCCCTACCATCTGCATTCCTATCCCTTTCCACTGACCCTTAAGCACCTCTCCTGTGCCTGCTCCGTATAATGTAGTTTTACAATATATGCCAGAGTGATTGTTGAAATATCTGAAGCTCACCCCCCCCCCCCTTTCTTACTGGCCAAGCTACGCCCCTGCTGGTTGGTAGCGTGGGAAGCTGGCACTGGTGAGAACTGTGTGGCTCCTGTGGGCAGTGCTACAAAACGCCCTCGCCAGCACGGGAAGCTGTCTAGGTGAACAGTTTGAGGGAGATTAGCACCAGAGGTCAATGTGGAAAGCTGGCACTGGTGGGCAATTTATGAAACTGACTCTGGTAATCAGTGTGAGAAGCTGTTGGACAACATAAGATCAATCACTTTTCAGCCACGTGGGAAGGTGGCACTGGTGAGCTGCCCTAATGACCAGTGTGAGCAGTCAGCATTGTTGGGCAATGTGAGAAGTGTGTATATGTGGGCTGTGTTTAAGACACTGGCACTGGTGAGCAGTGTCGCAATCTGGCACTGGCAGCAAATGTGAAGAAATGGCACTTCCGCGGGGCCCGCAGAAACCACTGCTCTCAGTTCTGCACCTTTGAAGAGCACCAGGCTCATACACTAGTTTCCTCCAAGTGCCTAGATGTGACTCAGTATTAGTATGCGCTATACAAGAAAACTAATTGCCTGAAACCATGTGCACGTGTTGTCATACCGAGCCTTGGGCTGTAGAGGCCCAGTGGTGAATCATTCAAAACCGGATGTCTGGGTGCTAAGGAGCCGGGCTCTGTTTCTCTCACCCAGGGCAGTGGCTACAGGGGTGGGTGGGGGTGTAGGCCTTGGCCTGCACATATTGACTTTGCAGCGGGCAGAATTGACAGCGCAGCGCGGTGATTTTACCTGAGCTGAATTTACCTCCAAATATTTCCAGCATGGGCACCGAAGAACATGGCATGCTCGGCCTTGATCGGGACCCACTCTATCAGAAAACAAAGTGTTGGATTAGAATAGCACTGTACGCCTCTGTTTGAAATGTGTAAAACCCACGTTCCCACACTGGTGTGACAGCTTGGTAGATTAGTGTGCCTGCTGCAGATATCTGCCTCTAACCTGCACCTCAGCACTTTGATTCCCAGCTGACCCCAGCTGACCTTGTACTTTTAACACAGCTGCATTAATCACAACAGGCTTGACTCAGGCCCTGCATGACTGGTATACAAGGGACAGTCCCCACGCTTCTCAGCAGGGCTGGTGTATTTGAGGACAGCACACTCATTTCTCAGAAAAGCAGTGATGTGTAGTGTTTTAGGGAACTATACCAGCACTTCCAAGGGCAGGCAGGTCAAAAGGTCACTTTATTTTTAATCAGGTATTTCAAACATTTCCCAGCAGCACTGCCACGCTCCATTAATGAAGCAGTGCTGGACGCCTCAGCAGGGCTGCTGTACCTTTAACGGGACAGGACAAAGGGTCCTTTCTCAACAGGGCCGCTATGTGTTAGTTGGGCAGTCTATCCCTTCACAGCAGATGTACTCAACTTTCCTTTGGACCTTCTCAGCACTCGTAGGCAGAGATGGCACCCATTGGTCGGGAGGGGACTGACATTGATTAGCTCGGCCGATGCTTATGGTAAAGAGACTGGCACTTTTCAGAGCGGCATAACATGGATAGATTGCCATCGCTTTAATAGCTTGTCTCAACAGCGCTGCAAAACCTCTAATGGGGAAGTCAAGGCCCTTCTTATTGTGCCTGCACTACTATTACTCCTCTACCCCTCCTTGCATCATCTCAAACCTCTTTTACTATTCAGATCTCCCAAACAAGCCTTTCCAAACCCTTCCCTCTGACTCTTCCCCCACCCCCTCCCCTTTACTCATCCCAAACCTCCTCCTACTGCTATGATCTCCAAAAAGCACTTTCAAGATCCTTCCCTCTTCTATCCCTCCACTATCCTTTTCAATCCAACTAACAGACTCACATGTCCACCGCTCAAATTAAATTTCATATTTCCTTACACTAATTCCCCACTAATCCTGTTTGGGTTCCAGAGGAGCGTGCTACTCGCCGAAAAGTGCCCTGATGCCTCATCAGGGGTACCAAGCGCTATATAAATGTAAACCAATCTCTCTTCTATCCTCCACTATCCTTTTTCAATCCAAATAACAGACTCACATGTCCACCGCTCAAATTAATTTTATATTTCCCTATACTAACTCACCACTAATCCTTTTGGGGTTCCAGAGTAGTGTGCTACTCGCCGAAAAGCAATTTGACACCTCATCAGGGGTAGTAAGCACAATATAAATATAATTACAATTAATGGAACAGTAGTAAAACATCCCAGGAGGACTTCCATAATGGTTATGCTTCATGGCTTAGCTTGTCCCTCGGCTGACAACAGCTCTTGGGTAAATATCCTTGTGGACAAATAGGCACAGTATTGCCTTTCCAAACGTTACCACTTTATGTTCTACGTCAAATAACTCTGGCCACATAGTGTTGAACTTTCCTTCACCTTCAACTTCAAAAAAGAGAGAAATAGAGTTGCAGGTAGAGAGTAGTGCAGAAAGAAGCAACTCAAGACTCAAGAGGAGGGGGTGCACAGATATAAATGAAGAGAAAAGAAAGGAGTGATTGAAAGTGAGGAGAGAGCAATATTAGATGGAAAGATGAGCGAGGGACGATGTAAGAAAGAGAGACAGTTTGACATCTAGATAGAAAGGCGAATGGAAGAACGTGAGACGAAAATGAGTGGTGGCACAAGACAGAATAGACAGAGTGAGAGAAGATATAGAGAGAGAATGAGACAATGTGTGGAGATGAGAGTAAAGGGAGAAAGAAGAGAAAGAAGAGAAGTGGAGGCCAACAAGAAAGTGAGAAATGGAGGGGCGATAATGAGAGGCAAAATGTCAAAATGAAGAAGCAAGTGTGAGAGTGAGAAGGAACTGAGAAAGGTTTTAACAGATGAAGAGATAGAGACGAAGAAATAGAGAGTTGTTACAAAGGAAAATAAATATGGTACAGGAACGAAGGGAAAGAGGTGGGATGGCCAGGTGATTTAAAAGAGGGAGGATTCAAGGCTGTAGAGGGATAAAGTGTTTAGAGAGAGAGAGAGAGAGTGAGAGCAAGCAAAGAAAGAGGTTCAAACAAAGAGAGAGTGAGAAAGGAAAATATGTAGATGGCCTTTTTACAGTATCACCATTGTTAATATATGCAAAAAACATTCTTTTGAATTTAAAAATTTGCACTAATTTTCTAAAACATTGATTAGGAGATCATCCCAAAGGAAAATATTTAGATGTCGTTTCAAAGCCTCACCATTGTTAATATGTAAAAATTACATTCTTTCAAATGCGAAATGTTGAATTAATATATATAAAACATTCCTTAGCTCACCCCATAATCTACCTTAAAGTGTTTTTAAAAATCAGTTTTTATTCAATGTTACTTTTAAAATATGCTTTAAATTCTACATTTGCCACCAATTTTCTCAGAGATTAAACAGCTGAACTCACTGTTGATCAGTGACAGCTGATAGGGAGCGATTGGCGGGGGAGGGTGGGGGAGAGGGAAGCGTGGGGGTAGGAAAAAGAAAGAAAACGTACCTGGAGGTCGCCGTCGCAGCTGCTGCGTCTCCTCCAGCAGGAAGCACCCAGCCTCCCAGAATCCTCGACCAATCACAACGCTGCCTTACAGCAGCGTTGTGATTGGTCTGAACACCAAACCACAGCGCTCAGAGAGGGTCGGGGAGGCTGAGTATATTCTCCACCCAGGCTGTATAATACAGCCTGTGGAGAACATGCACAGTACACATGACGGTTTGGCCGGCCCGATTCGGCCAGCCAAAACTTCATGCGCACTGTCGGTGCAGTCACCACTCCTTCTCCGGCCTCAACGTCAGGGGAGGCCAGCCCCGCCCCACCCTGTCAACGGGGCTGCACTGCAGTGCAACTGCAAGAGTAAAAATGACAACGGACGTCTGTTATAATTTTATTTTTACTTTGCACTGCTATAAAGCAGTGGGGCGACGCTCCTCCGCCTTAGCGGAGGAGCCGCCCCTGTTGTAGATAAATTTTAAAGGCTATCAAGTTTAGACTGATAGCGTCAGCCAACACCCTAGTACAGAATATTTGGCACTAATTTCCATAAATTTTCCCTTAAAGTGACTATTCCCCACTTCCGCAAACTGGTCTTTAAAGTCCTGTTAAGTTTTGACCAATGTTACTCAACTTGATACTGCTTGTTTGGCAATCTCTGAATAATACCCCCTTTCTCCACCCTCCTCCAGCATGTCACCAGCCAAGATAGTACTGTGCTTAGAAGTCAGGGGGGTGCCTCCATTGGTGCAGCAGGTGCAGTGGCACCAGGACCGGAGACCAGATGTTACCGCTGAACTTTGATTAACTCTTTATTTTATCATTCAAAGAGCAGCCAAGGGGGCCCATTTCCTTCCTTGCACTAGGGCCCATGACACACTGGCTACATTAATTACTGTTAGTAGTGTTTGTTCCATCTCATGAAGGAATGATAACCCTGCTTCTAGGTGCAGGTATTGTTCCGTAAACTGGCAGGAGGCTGAAAACTCTCCCACTGATGTCATGGAGGCCCCTGCCGAGAAGACACACAGTGCTACTTGAACGTCAGCTGCAGCACTGCAATAATTCCTTACAACACAGACCACACACAGCAGGGGAGAGGTCTTCCTCACAGACAAGGGTTCTAGCAGACGCAGCAGCAACACAACCTTCACTTGTCCTTCAGAATATTGGGGAGTTCACTTACTATGTAGCTCTCAGCAAATTGCGCAAGTCTCAAACTTAAAAATGTCTACTCAACCTTCATCGTTCCTGAAATTGAAAAACTGAGTACCATAACTTGCATCATTGTGTATCCTTTCTACAGCTGTTAATATTTTTCTAAAACATTCAATTTATTTTTTTGATCATCACCACCAATATCATCTTTATTAGCATTATTATCAGTAGCAGTAGTAGTATTAAACATTATTGTGCGTTAATATATGTTAATGTTCGTCAGCCGTACTATGATGGAGTGGTTAGGGTTTGGGCAGGGGATGGAGGCTGGAATGATCTTGACTATCTGGCAAGAGGCATGTCCAAGAGAGCTGATGGGTGATAGGAGGGGCTGGTGATGGGTAGGCTAAACTTGCTGGCCTGCTTCTCTTCAGTGGCCTAGGGCTGGTGAATGGAATTAAGTGTTGGAGCTGGGCTGGAACTCTAACTGCCTGGTTGAATTGTTGAAGGATGGCGAGTGGAGGGTCTGAATTGGGCAACAGAAGGCTCTTTGCACGATGAACAGCTGTGAAAATGGCACTCTTTGGTCAAAAAATGCCAGTTACATAGCTTATCTAGGAGAAAAGGAATGATGTACCATCCATAGTGCCTCTTATGCTAGACTCATAGCATTATGCTTTCTTGTTGCATGTGATGGCCCTCTGGTCTCTGTACCAGAGTTTTACCTATTGTCTTTTCCACTCGATCTATATTCTCTCCCTCTACGCTCTTGCGCTAAATGATGGTGGAACCCATTGCCGTGGATGCAGAGCTGGTTAGGGGTGGGTATCTCCTTTGCTGGATATTTACCAGGTGAGTAGAAGCAACAGGTACTTGCTACCCACAATACCTTTTATGTATCAACAATCTTGTGCACCCTCATGGTTACACAGGACTCCGCTGCATGGTGATCTATTGGTTTCTCCCCTCCCCCCATGACACTGTCATTTCTCAAGCTCTAGGTTGTCTCCTCCTCCACTCCCTTATGGTTTTCATCCAAAAAAGAAGGCCTGAGCTCCAGTCTATGCTTGTAGCAACTAAATGATAGCTATCTTGTCTAATTAATGTAAAGTTTGCATTGTTTGCTTGGCTCTCAAATGACAGTCCAACACCATAAATTAGAGAGAACATCTCACATACAGAATATATAACACAGTTATACTACACAGTCAATCACCACTTTGCTTGCAGATGCGTTGGACGCTTTTTGTGTGACAGGCCTAGCGGCCAAGGGTAGACTATGTGGTCTGGGGGGGTACACACCATGTACACACTACCTAATGACAGTGGCAACAGTGATAAGATTACAGTTTCAAGACAGGCTTCTCTCTGCCGAGGAGCATCACTTACATGCCTCTCCCTCATCTTTAAATTGGTCTGCCAGTACCCCTGAAGCAGGTTCTTTGCCCATGTATGGATTACCTGGATGTCGCAATGTACATGACACAAAAGCATTAAACAGACCACAGTAGACAAAACATATCACTACGTACACCACATAGGTGGCTTTAAAAGTTGTTGCAAACCATATTAGTCACCAATTATACAAACCAGCAACACAACAGTACATATTAAATCACTGGAGAACTCATTAGATTAAACATATTTCTTACGCACAATATAGCATTATATTGTGGTTTACTACCACAATATGGTAATTTGCTAATTAAAGCAAAGTCCCTTATGAGGGACCACACACAACCACAGCAAAACACAATTAATAGAACATACATCATAGATCTATTAAAAACTTATATCAGGCACACTAACAACACTAACCACTAATGAGGCGTTTCATCATAAGTGCAAACAACATAATAAACAGACTATCACATGTGGGAACTGTTTCAGGAGTCCCAGGGAAGACAGGTCTACTGGGCTCAGATTGTAACAATCAGAGCTGATTATTCCTGGTGTCCTTGGACATATCCACACTATTGACCCCAAAACTGAGCAACTTTGGGACTTGGCCTCAGAGTCGAGCAGCCCAAGGCTTACTCTGGGAGGTGGTGTGGGGGGTTAGACACAGAGCTCAATAAGCCATCCACTAGAAATTAATATATCTTTATATAGCTGGTGCTTGCCTCAAAGAGAAAGTGCCTTCCTTATTAGTCAGACACTACACAGCAGCGAGCCTTGAAACCAGTTCTTGGCAGTTTTTACCTTGTTGCCAATTCCACTCAGACCGATCCAGCTTTAGTCGTTGTTCAATTGTTAGAAAGGAAGTGGGATGGAGTGAGTGTCTCCAATCAAGGAAGACCCAAAACTAGTGCACAAAAGAGAGAAAAAGGCTGTCCTGCTTAACTACCAGTTAACCTGTGGGGCTAGCACTTTCAGTGAAAAATAGACAATTATTGGCAAAGAACACTCCCTAAACTTCAAAGTGATCCTCAGTCTCCTGTCCTTCACACCCACTTCCAGCTCACACCTGTCAAATTACAGAGACCCTCTGGAATATCAAGGAGGATCCCTGCAATTCGCATTGCTGCCTGAGGCTTTCCCTACACTCCATCCTAGGTACCACTGAGATGTAGGAAAACAAAATGGATTCCATGGTGGCCATTCCCATGTCTATCACTCAAACCCCACACACACCCTCAACACACAGAAGCAAAATATTCACCTGCGACATCCATGTCATGCATGCATGGGCAAAGAACCCATTTCAGGGGACTGGCAGACCAATTTAAAAATGTGGGAGAGACATGTAAGGGATGCTCCCTGGTAGAGAGAAGCCAGTCTTGCCACTGTAATATTCCCACTGCTGCCGCTGTCATTAGGCAATGTGTACATGGTGTGCACCCCCAGACCATATAGCCCACTTTTGGTCGCTATGCCTGTCACAAAAAAGCCTCCAATCCATCTGCATAATTTTAATGTGTGCCTAGCCAAAGGGTCAAACATTTGCAGTTCTTGCTCTGATGAATTCGAGGGAAGGTTACACGCTCTTTATCACCTTGTGGGGGACCTTTACAGTTCCAACATCATACAAATATTAAATACAGCTCAGACACCCCAGTCCCAGGGTGCTTGTTTCTGATCCAGGGAGGACCTGGCCTGGCAGTTCGGGCTGGACTGTTCCCATGAGAAGCAGGGTCAAGACTGATTTGCATATGGCTGGGTCCAAACTGGGATGGCTTAGTGAGCAGCAGAACGATGATGGATTCAACCCAGATCTGTGACTGGGGGTGAGTGTCTGAAAAGTTTCAGCACTCCGTCCATTATCATATTGTGTTTGCTATGGCCAGCAGCACACCAGCATCATGCTCAGAATGTTTCTAACCACTGGGCAGCAGGCAAGTTACTGATTTGGGAGATGTGGAAGCAAATGTTCAGGTCTCCCAGCCTCACCACTCTGACATCACACACGCACGGTTCAATGATAAAACATTGACAAGCATCCAAAATAACTAAGATCTTTTTCTAAGCATAGAAGTTATTAGCACTTGCCTGTAGTGATACATGTGGGAGGCATTGTAACACCATGCCTGCACTGCCATGGGTGAGACATACTATGTCAACTTTTTTCCATTGAAAAGACTGCCTTTTGTTGTTGGCAATTGAACACTTTTCACACTAGACATCTAGCACTACAAAGATTAGCTTTTAATATTTTCTGTGGTCGATCACTTACTATTTTATACATTTGCTGAATTAACCTTTAGCCCCTCTCAGTGACTAGCGTGAATTGCTGTCTCTCATCATATCTGTTTTTGATGTTACAGGGAAGCCTGCAGGTGCCTCAGAAAAAATGGGTGTTTTTTGCAGCTATGAAAAATATAAATGGTTATGAAGAAAGATTTTATTTCCAATAACTAATTTCATAGACAGCAATGTAGAGCTATCAACTTCAAACTTCATAGCTTAATAGCTTTTACAAATGTTTTTACCATGCATATGCAAGGTCAGGTTTCAGGTGCCACAGAAACATCCAGAAAATCCACCAGAATAAGCATCAAGTAACCCGCATAGAGTACCTCAACGTGAACCTTCCGGGAGTCAGCCCTCATTAAATTAATCCCCTGCACCTGTTCCTTGCTATTAGAAAGCGGCCTTTGTGAGCATTCTAAAACACCTTTTAGATGACAGCCTCATCAAATTAATCATCTGCTCCTGTTCCTTGTAAAAGCAATTCGAACGGGACCTTTGTGAACATTCTAAAGCACAAGCACCTTCTAGAAGGCAGCCTCATCAAGTTAATTATCTGCACCTGTTCCTTGTTACAAATAATTAGAATGTGACCTTCATGAACGTTCTAAAGCACTCTTATTTAAAGACCGTCCACACTTGTCCCTTTCGCTTAGCTTCTTCGCTTTCCACTTACCTGTTTCCCGGCTTCCAGGACTCTGTCTTGCCAGCTTTCTTGATCCTCCCGCTTCGACCTCACCGCAAAGAACGTCCCGCATTAGTCTTGCACCTGGATGGAAAAAAAAGAACAAGAAGAAAAGGAGAGACGCATTAACAGACTTAATTTTACTCTGCGCTGTGCTCAGTCGCAACATTGTGCTGCAAACAAAGGTAACCAGTGTTTTTGCTCAACTTGTACATACTGTTGGCAGGGCTCTGCCAGAGAGGACTTGGGTGAAGCTAACCTCGTCCAAATATGCTTGTGGGCTTGCTGCTGAAATGATACTCACTACAGTTTCGAGAACGTTGATGAAGGAGCCTCTACGGACAATCTAAATGAAAACAAAACAACAACAAAACTAAAGGTTGGTTGAGATTTGAAAAGCTTTCGTGAGGTGAAACCTTAAGAGATAGAGTTAATACTAGACTAAAGCCTTATTATTTGTTTGTTTATATGTACCATATCTGCTGGAACCATTCATCAGCCTGCTGCAGTGTTGCTGTTGAGTAGACGAGCCACAGCATCTTTGACTCTACACGCTCTCTCCATCCCAAAACCCATCTCCCTGGGATTTGCCACCGGAACAGTGTCTCCTCCTGTAAACCGAGGGCAAGTCACAAGAGCATTCAGGAACTAGCATTGCCGCCCCATTGGATTCATATGGGATCCAGGTAGATGGCTTATAACGTGAATACTAGTATGGGTGTGTGAATGTGTACGTGAGGTATTGAGTGGGAGTGGGTTATGAGAGGTTGTATGGGTGGGTGTGTGAGTGGTTCTGTGGATGAGGTCATCAGTGATGTCATCTGAGATGTCATCAGTGATGTCATCAGTAATGTCACTGACCATGTCATGAGTGATGTAATATGTGAAGCCATAAGCAGTGCATTGCAGGTACATAAGTTATAGTTAGCTCATGTAACTATAACTGCTGAATTTCACTGGTTTTGTACGAATGAAATCATCTGAGCTTAACTATAATGTCCCTATAACCTTTGTTTTTTACAGTGAATTTCTAAGGTTTTCCTTAATCTATTTCTTAACTATAAAGTCCCTGTAACCTTTGGTTTTTCAGTGAATTTATGCATTTTTCTAAATTCTATTTCCTAACCATAACGTCCCTGTAACCTTTGGTTTTTTAAGTGAAATTGTATGGTTATTTTTATTTTATTTCCTAACTGTAATCACTAACCTTTGACACGGAGTGTGTGAATAAGTGCTTTAGTGTCTCAGTTGGTATATGAGTGTCTGAGTAGGTTTGTAAGTGGCTGTGAGAGAGTATGAGTGTGGCTGTAAGTGGTTATATGAGTGTCTGAGTGGGTCTATGAGTGGATGTGTGAGTCTCTGAGAGGGTCTGTTAGTCGGTGCATGGGTCTCTGAGTATATCTGTGAGTGGGCGAGAGAGAGTATGTGATTCTGCAAGTGGGTACATGAGTGTCTGACTGTCTGTGAGTGGGTGCATGAGTGAATGGGTCAGTGAGTGGCTGTGATAGTGTCTGAGTTGTTCTGTGAGTGGGTGCATGAGTGCCTGAGTAGGTTCTGCTAATTTGTTGCCTTTTTCTGCTCACTTCTGACCTTTATTTTGCCTCTTTCTGATTGTTGCTAACTTTTAGTTTTCCAATTTCTGTTTGTTTCTGACCTGTATTTTGCCTCTTTCTGCTCTATTCTGACCTTTATCTTGCCTCTCTCTGCTAGTTTCTGACCTTTATTTTGCTTCTTTCTGCTCATTTCTCACCTTTATTTTTCCTCTTTCTGGTCGCTGCTCACCTTTATTCCTCCTCCTTCTGCTCGTTTGTCACCTTTATTCTGCCTCTTTCTGCTCATTTCTCACATTTAATTTGCCTCTTTCTGCTCATTGCTGACCTTTATATTGCCTCTTTCTGCTCGTCTCATCTTTATTTTTTCTCTTTCTGCTCATTGCTGACCTTTATTCTGCCTCTTTCTACTCGTTTCTGACCTCTATCCTGCCTCTTTCTGCTCGTTTCTCACCTTAATTTTGCCACTTTCAGCTCGTTGATGACCTTTATCTTGACTCTTTCTGGGCGTTGCTGACCTTTATTCTGCCTCTTTCTGCTAGTTTCTGACCTTTATTCTGCCCCTTTCGCTCGTTTATGACATTTATTTTGGCTCTTTCTCCTCTTTTTCCCCCAGGACCCTGAGGGGAGCCTCAAGGCCCCCACGGTCTGAGTCAGGTCCCCACCTACTATGGGAGCTGGCATTGCTCTCACAGACAGGGAGCTGCTAAACATGCAGCTCCCTGTCTGTGAGAGCAATCCTTTCGTCTCTTTGCCTGCCTGCTTGATAGCGGACAGGGAAACAGATGAAAACTCCGCTCTCAGCAAGCGGTAGCAGTTTCATAGCTCTCGCTTGCTGAGAGCGGAGTTTGTGTTTGCTCTGACTTGACAGGAGCTTTCAAAGCTCCTGCCAAGTCAGAGCAAACATCTATGTCCCGGGTGTGGTCAACCCGGGACATAGCAAGAGTGGGCCCTAGGGGGTGGAGGTCCCCAGGGCCATGCATGGCTCCAGGAAGGGGGGGCACGCGGCCCCTCTCCTTCTGTATTTACTGGTTGGCCCTGCGGAGGTGGTGGTCCCCGGGCTGTATATGGCCCGGGAGGTGAGCCCCGCGGGCCCCTCTCCAGTTTTCTTTATTTAATATGCCCCGGGGAGGTGGTGTCCCCCGGAGCCCCCCGAGGTCCCCCTTTAATACTACTTTATTACCCCGGGGAGGTTGTGGACCCCAGGGCTTCTTCAAAGTCCTTTTATAAAACAAGAGCCCCAGGAGGTGGTGGTCCCCAGGGCTTCAAAGAAGCCCAGCAGGGAGGTTCCCTCGGCCCCCGTCCAATTTTAAAGATAAAGCCCCAGGGAGGTTGTGGTCCCCAGGGCTCTAAGACCCTTAGGAGGGGGAGCCCTATGCGCCCCCCTCCTTTTAAAAAAAAAAAATACCCCTGGGACCTGGCTGACCAAGGGGCTCATTTCAAAACAAGCGCTGGAGATCATGGTTGTGTTTTTTTTTTTTATGTTGCCACCCGCGATTTCATGGCAAAATTGGAAAAACAATGTTTGAAAACCCCAGTAGGGTCCCTGTGACCCACCACCACATCTAGGGGGTCAGTGTATTCCTACCCTGCCCCCTTTTCTATATTTGTAAGGGTTTTTTTGGAACTCGGCTAAAGGGCTGCGGATTCTAGTGTTACCAACTTTAAATGATATGGATTCAGACATACTCATCAAGTGGCAATCAAACACGACAGAGTGCTCAATGAAACTTATAAAAACTCTCATCATTCATGCAGAAAGGAAACTGTTGATCATATCAGAAAAAGTAAAGAGTCTGGAGAAAGTACTCGAGAAATATGCGGAGACAGAAGAAGGTAAAAAATCAATGGAAGAACTAGAAAGAAAAATGGAGAAACATGAGAAAGAAGTCCAAATGAAAAAGTTGAAGAAATTCAACAGAGATAAAACTGAATCTATACATTTGCCAGACGGTATGACACCCTACATAGCAGACAACGAATGGACCAAATGAGAGGAAGAGTGGAGCCACCATCCAGTGTGGAGAGTTAAGAAGTCAGCTCTGTAGATGAGGGAGCATCCGCATTAATACCAAAGCTGGATTTTTCCGGGGACCTACGCCTCCTCCAAATGACAACGAGGGGGAGGGGCAGAGGAGGGACAACTCAAAAAGAACAAGAAGGAGCAGGAAAAGGAAAAGGAAAATGTGGCAGAGGAGGAGAGAAAAAGAAAAATCAAAAAAGATTAAAAACAAAAGAAAACGAAAATAGAAGAGAGAATGATCTGGTGATCAACCTCTCCAGTATGCATCTAAATTCAAAAACATATAGAACTTCTGAACAAAGGCCTCTCCTTTTGCCCAAACTTGAAGATGGATCCAGCGAGCACAAGAACTGAGCTTTATAAGTTCTGTCAAAAATTAAAACTCAAGAAATATTTTTCCTCAAGAAAGAACCATAGACCAATAGGGGAAACATCGCGAACCCTGTCCATTTTGACAGAAAAGGATCTACAGCACCTAGAGACCCTCCTTGATTTGGAAAATACAGCGACAACTGAAGGGAGAGGGTTAAGTAACAGAGAATGGTGCCAAGAATTGAATATCAA